>JAOEHY010007310.1:0-17671 GCA_025447955.1 Psilopsiagon aurifrons | reverse complement strand
CCCATGGGGTTTACATTCTTTTGATTCTCCTCCCCATCCTGCGCTGAGCTGAGGGGGAAGAAGGCAAGGGTGTGAGTAAGAAGCTGCGTGGGCTCGAGATACTGGCTTGGGCTTAAACTAAGACACTGGCTCGCAGAAGCACTTTCTGAGACTGTATATTACAGCCATTGTTTTCCTGATCCAAAGTAACAGAAGAAAAATGGAAGATCTAGTTCATCAAAACTGACTCCTCTGAGTTCTCGCAGATGAGTCACTTTAACCTTTGGCAGCTCATAGGCGCCCACTTGGTTTTCAAGAAATGGTAGCTGAATCAGTTTGACTACCGAGATGCCAGTCTGCCAAAAATCACCCCCTAAGAAAGCAAAATGACTAATAATAACTACTAAACTTTATGGAACAAAGCATCTTTCACACAACCAGGTGTTCATCACAGAGCATTTTTAGGTGTACCCATTTGCCAATATCTGCTCTCCTGAGGGAGGTAATATGAGATAACTATGTTATGTGGTGATTCTCATTGGTAATATTTTAATGAGAATTTATGTATACGGCAATCAGCATGGAAATGTTATTGTGAAATTGATAGAATACCCTTTTCAGTAAAACTACAGGCATAATAGTGAACCATTTGTATTTCAACTGCTCCTGTCACAATTTCACCGTCCAAACCACCTGGTATAATTCTTTTCTGTGTTAATTTCTGGATTCAAATCAGCAATTAAAAGACCACTTTTACCAATACAGGACCCACAGGCTGAATACAATGCTGTGGCATTGCTGATATTCATACTACATGTAGTTTCCTAGAATCCTGTCTGAACTGAGGATGGAAGAGGGCATATGTCACATGCAAGAGTATCTTACAAGCATTTGCACATCAGGCACATAATAACCTCAGGCATCTTAGCACAAGGGAACATAAGTAGGCAGCAGCATCCTTTATAGCTCAAGTTTTAATGCAAGGCATGAGATAATCCAGTCTTACCTGAAAGCAAATGAAAAAATAAATACATTTCACTCAGCACTACCTGAATACTTCAAATAAAAGAGTGTTTGAGACAACCAGATAGGAAGCAAAGGGAAAGGCAGCCTTTCTGAAGGCTTTTTTTCCACAGAGGGGGAAAAAAAAAAAATGGAGGAACTTTTGTGTTTGTTGTGTACAGAGCTGAAAAGTAAGAAGCCAGAAGCTTTTTGAAAGATTTTTTCTGACACTCTGGGGAAAACTTAAGAAAAATCCTGCAGAAAAGAAAGGCTTACAATTTTACTGAAACTCCAACCCCCCAAGCCCCAAACCAAACAATAAACTCCAACCTCACCAGCACCTGAAATTTAACAGTACTGCAGGACTCCTGAAAAATTGACGAATGTTTTTATTTAGAGGACAACTGAAATAGGAGGTTTACTGAAAGCTCGAGAGAAAAGGATATTCTAGGGCTGAACCTAGCAAGAAATAAATCCTCCAAAAGAAATGAACCCAGGAAATAAATGCAGAAGAATGCAGATCTGAGTTGCGGTATATCAGCCAGGAAAATATCACAGCCAAACTTATAAATTTAACCATTGCCATAAGAAACATCATACTTGGGAGCAGCCTATGACCTCCTCCATTCCTCATGTTCTTTTCAAGCCAGCTGTGGGTGCAAAGACATAGTCTCCAAACTGATCTTAAGGTATCCTTTAAACTGTTACTATTAGCCACGTAGGTAGAGGCCATTTATATTCATAATGTATTTGCATTCATACAACCAGAAAGGATAGTGACAATCTCGCCTAAATTATTCCTTGCTCATATTGAAAGGATTTGATGAATGTTTGTGAATACTTCAAGCACTGTTTTATAGTAAGATTAAATGACTCTTATTTGGATGTTTACTCTTTTTAAGAGTCATATCTTCTCGCACTCAGCAAAATTATTCCCGTCAATTCCAAGAACTCCATTTTCTGATGGACTTGTTTGCTCTCATCAGCACGTCCTAAACAAGCTACACTTCCTTGTGTTTTCATGCAGTCCAAAACCTCATTTTCAAAATTACTTCCTTATACCTAACTATTCATTAGGATTTCTGAATCACTTCAAGTGATGGACATTTTAGGAATAAAAGTATTTGCTTATTAGAGAGGCATTTATTAGCATCCTATGATGTAGAAAATGATAAAAATCACTTGTAAGTTATTAAATTCTCCATGACGTAACATCATAAAGGATCCAGAACACACTCTTAAGTGGTGCTGTCTCAGGGATTTAAAAAACCTGGTGCCTCTGAAATGCACAAAAACACTACTTTTAATCAAACACGGGAGGGAGGGGCTTGGTTTTGGTCTAGCAACAAGCTCTTTTACTGGATGTGTACTACTTGATACGCAACCTTTTGTGTAACTCTAAATTTCCTCATCTTCATTTAAAGTTAGTATTCCCCATAAACTACACATCGAAAGTCTCCAAGGAGGGACACTTTGAGTGGAATAGAGGAATATTTATTGCAGTAATTTGTTGTCCTGATGAATTTGGATCATATAACAAGTTAATTTCCATTTGGTGCAAGAGGTGTAAATACTCCAAATAATCTGGAAGGGTTTCAATACCAAATCCAGTCTGTTGCCAAAGAAAGAGAATAGAGCAGAAATACAGAGGGGCCAGTACCACCCAGAAGATGTAGCTTTCTAGGAGGCAGTGTACCTAAAATTTGCTGAAGCACATGATACTAAAAGGAAGGAATGGAAAGTGCATGCAGTTTCATGTATTTCAAATTCTATCACTCGATGAAATATTTTATTGGAGTTTTTAATGTCCTGTAGTACTATTAGCAGGATTTTCTAATTGCCAGTAGCTCTTAAATCCATCTATGGACAGCATAAACTTTCTTTTTTTTATGAACAAGTTCACATTTGTTTATTGCATGTGTTCACTTTATTTTCTGTAGAATTAATCCTTTACTTATTTTTTTCATATCAGCACATTTCAGTGCTAAGCTGCTATTTATAATGAGTCTGAATTATGACTTGATTTGGTTCCTTCAATTTATAAGTGCACTCCATATTAAAAAGAATATTATGGTCACTTCAATTTTTGTTCTAATTTCTGGCACAACTCCAGAATAACAATTTATAAAACACTAAATGAATTACACATTTGGAACTTAGGTAAATGATATAAAGGAAACACAATTATGTACAGTAAGTGTCCATTGGCTCACATAAAAAATCCATTACATCACTCATCACTACTGAAATGCCTCTTCAAGAGAAAAATCTTGCCCTTACTTGAAGCCAGTGGTAGATTTCAGTGTGTGCAGAATTAGCAGTTTCTGAGAGGTAGTTCTCTTGTCTCCTGCTCAAAAAGTGATGCTGAACTTCATCTTTGAAATTTCTTAGCACTGTTGTGTATGCGCTTGGAATCAGTAGCTACATCATCTACAAAGCTAACAGAACAAGACTTGGCATTTTTGCACTGTAATTCAGAAGTAGGTCTGATAGTATGTTTCCTGTATGTTACTACTGAGCCAGATCTCTGAATGTGTTTCTACATTATGAGTTATATTTGCAACAACATGCAAAAATACTTACCTGGTATTGCCCTGGCTCAACTGAACTCAGTGAACATTTCATATATTTGCTGGAGTCAGAATCCGTATTCACTGCATTACTATTCCAGATCTCACACTCAGTACAAAGCAGACATTTAAAATAATATCAGTAAACTTCATACCAGAATCTGATGACTTTGCCAACATTAGACAGTTGTGATCCAAGTTTCTGCTCTGACTTCGGCAGCTTCAGTTTCAATCACATTGACTGTCAGTGTGTGAAGATCCTTCAGTTGCCTTTGTTTACTCTGTGTGTGACAAATCCCAAGGATCTTAAAGATTGATCTAAAATCTGAATTCAATAGCCTTTAGAGTTCCTTAATTTTCTCAGAAGTGTAATTATTAATATCAGACATCAATTTATAGGGAGTTGCTGTCTAAGAACTATCATTTGTATTTACTCGAATTCAATTTCATGATCACACCAAATACAAGACAACCATCAGTTATTCTTAATGCCACATTGACAAAACTTCTCTTGCACACTGCCACTAAAGCCTGTGGTTAAGTCAGCCTGTTGTACACAAGTGATCAGTTCCTTTTGTAATTCTGAAACACTATTTCAATGATGAAAGCAGATAATTTGAATTAATAAAAGGCAAAATCTCTGAGGTTTGAAGAGGCTTAGATCTCCTTTTCCCAGATGTCTTCTCTACTGGCTTAGAAAGAGAGTTTTTGTGATTGTCGTGGTTTTAAACTGTAAAACACGCAGTTTGTTCACTCACTTCCCCCTCCTAAAAGAAGTGTCGTGATTTAAGCTGTAAAACACGCAGTTTGTTCACTCACTTCCTCCTACTACTTCCCCCCCACTCCAAGGTGTGTGTGTGGGGGAATGGGGAGAAGAATCGAAAGAATGTAACTCCCACGGGTTGAGATAGGAACAGTTCAGTAACTAAGGTATAACACAAATCACTATTGCTACCACCAATAATAATAATGACCAGGGAAAATACAAGGGAAGAGGATATAAATGCTCTACCACTCAGCAACCAAGCTGTGAACTCCTCTCTTCTGGGTTCTTGCCCCCACATTTTTACCTCCTGGGCATGACATGCTGTGTTATGGAATACCTCTTTGGTCAGTTTGGATCAGATGCCCTGTCTCTGATCCCTCCCAGTTAACTCTCCTCCCTGGCAGAGCATGAGACTCAGGAAGTCCTTGGCCAGATCAAACATTCTAAGCAGTAACCAAAACGTTGGTGCTATCAACACTGTTCCCAAGCCAAAATTCAAAAACACAGCGCCACACCAGCGACCAAGAAGGAGAAAGATGACTGCTACTGCCAAACCCAAGACAGTGATTCTGAATCATAAATCACAGTCTTGTTTAAAGTAGACCTACTATTTTGGGGGAGTACAATAACACTCTGATTAACATGGTTATAGATGGTTTTACATGTTGGCTACATTGTCCACTATTTAAGATAAGGCAACTCATACTCAGATTTAATTTTTTTTTGTTCTCATCAGATTATAAATAAACCTGGAATGAATATGAATGCTAAAAGGAAACAGCTTGTGGCATTTAGGTTTGAAATGCAGAAGTAAACACATGGAATTTATGTTTTAGCAAATCTTTGCTAGAATTGTTTTATCAGCATTGAAGGTATTCTGAAAAGCAAGAAGTCTATAGTGAATGTCTTACATTAACACAATCAAAAGTTAAGTCATTTTGTAGTACATTAAAAAACCCCAAAACAACAACCAAACAAAAACCTCAGACAACTGTATGTTTAATCTAATTGCAATTTACAGCTGGAAATCTTGTCCTGATATGAAGTAAAACTTGGGCAGAGGAGTAGGCAGATATGTTCAAAAGCACAGGTAAAAGGAAATATTTTGCCTTGCTTGAGTAATACATGGGAGCTGCTGTTATTCAGCCGGCAGGCAATCACCCAGTTCTTGCCTTGAGCAGACAGGAGGAAGACCTTTGAAGCTTATTAAGGTAATTCATTTTTCTGCTTGCTGATGCACAAAGACAACATGTTAGGTGTAGACACACTATGGAAGATGAAGGTAAAGACATCAGCAGCCTCCTGATGAGTTCTGCCTAGTATGGAGCATCCCTCCACTTCTGTAGTGTGATTTCAATGCGGCAGCCCTCCCACTCCTGCCTTGCCCTGCTCCCAGGTCTCACCTTTCATACTTGGTACATAACCAATAAAAATTCCTGGTCTTCCTTTACTTGGCCAGAGTCTCTCCAGCTGCAATTAAGAGAAGCAGTATTTTCCTCCTCTTAGACCAACTGTACTTTGGTATCTAATGAAAATAAGGATAGATCATCCCTAATAAACATAAAAGAAAACTGTGCCTTTGTATTGCATAGCTGTCAAGCCACCACAGTCTACAGGAAGAATGTACTTGTCAAAAATACATATGTATAACTATACCTGAAAATGATAACTCTAGCCACCTTGTTATGGAGTTTTTTGAAGCAATATCAATAATTGTGTAGCAAATTAATTATTAAAATTAATTTTAGATTAGATGGGAGATTCACACTTACCAGATATGGGAGTTCTCAGGTTTATACATTACAGGGAGAAAGAAGGTAAGGTACATATATTATTTCTTTAATACTTTTTAAATTCCCTGCTAGATTTGCCAAAGGGTTTCACTGTCGCTAACACTTGACACTAATTTTACTAAATATTCTTTCAGAGGAAAGCTACATGATAAGCAACTTATTTGCAATAACTCTCTGGTCTTTATTACAGCTGTCAGGTACTGCTGAAATTATAGCAACAGCAGACAAAGACGTTGCCAGAAGTATCTGAATCTGGTATTTTAACTCTTAATACTTAAGATGTATCTCCAACACTTTGAGCCTACTGTGACATAAATTTTTGACCACTTAAAAAGAATTTTGACTATAAGTCTTATTCCACTACAGATGATGGAGTGAGCAATTCAAATTCTCTGATGAACTGTTCCAAGTTGTTTGGGCTTCAGCCAGAAATGACAGCAGCCTTTTGATTTCACATTCCTTTACCTGTCTTCCATAAAAACCACAGTTTTAGAAACTGTCAAAGTCAACTTTCTTCTGAGCATCCAAGCAGGCATAATAGGACAGAAGATATCACTACATCAGTGAGAAGCTGAAGCTAATACACAGTACCTTGTGTTTGCCTGTTGAAATATGACATACGCAATGTGACATAACTTTTTATAATACAGGCATGCTATACATCAGTTGGAGTTCAAATCAGCTAAGCAAGGTGGAAAATAAGTACCTTGGGGCTCAATTTTTATTTAGGGAAAATAACCACATTTTCTTAACATTTCTTATAGTCTAGTTGTCTTTGAAAGACAAGGTATACTAATAAACAAACTAGACATCTGGATGGAATATTATATGATTCAAGACAAGAGTATTTACTATTCTGATTACCATTCCCTTTCAGAACCTACTTTAATAATCTCAAAAAACCCCAACCAACTAACTAATACAAAAAACCCCAAACCCCAACAAAACAGAAAAAAACCCACAAATAAACCCTAAAGCTCCGAATCTCAGGAAATTAGGAAAGAAGAGACAGGAACTGTTTTGCTGGA
Organism: Psilopsiagon aurifrons; assembly: GCA_025447955.1. Taxonomy (NCBI): domain Eukaryota; kingdom Metazoa; phylum Chordata; class Aves; order Psittaciformes; family Psittacidae; genus Psilopsiagon; species Psilopsiagon aurifrons. The sequence goes on along the minus strand of JAOEHY010007310.1, from coordinate 10,533 downwards.
TAAGATACAGTTTAACAGTCTCCAAGATTCCCTGTTTCAGGTACACATTGCTGGACAACTCCTGCCATTAGGAAACATGACAGCTGGTAACAAATAACTGGATCTGCTGTAAGCAAGAAAAGGGAAGATATCAAATGTTTGCAGAAGTATGGTGGTCAAGAACTGAACACTTACATATTGAGGAAGTTACCCTGAAACACTTGTCTATCAGCAATCACACTGCTTTAAAGCGCAGCGTGGCTGTCTAGGGAGCTTGTGGAGTCTCCCTGTCTGAAGAAATTCAAAACCTGCCTGGAAGCGTTCCTGTGTAATCTGCTCTAGATGGCCCTGCCTCGGCAGGGTGGTTGGACTAGATGATCTCCAGAGGTCCCTTCCAACCCTAATGACTGTGTGATTCTGTGATAGGTCTAGCTTATTCATAATTTGAGCTCTGGCTGATCTGTGTGTTGCATAAGATAATTCTTTGCAAAATCCCTAATCTTGCTACAGTGAGCTATTGGAAGTTACCACAATGCCCCCCCAAAAGGGAATTTAATATAACTGAAATCTTTATTATATCTTCAGAGACACTGCATTGTAATTATGAAGGTTGAGAAATGCTCACATAAACCTTATTGCATGTATAACCTTTGACAAAATTATAGCAGTAAAAAGGCTTGCAAAACAACAGTAAGTTATGACTGATACAGGAAAACGTATTCAGTTTTCGTCTGCTATGATGAACTTCAATTCTGAACATTACTAAAGGACATTAAATTTTTAAGATATGTATGAATCATCTGTAACTAAACTATTATTATTTCTATTAGGTTATGTAACAAAAATAGAATTTTTGTTGACAGACTCCTTAAAAATTGTGATAATGTCAAAAAAACAATCGAATGTAGAAAGTTCTTTCTGGTGCTGGTCATACTGGACTATAGTACTCACAGTCTTATTGCTGTAAGTGATGAAGTGGTTTTGTGAAACACTGCAGCGATGAAAGATGATAGGTATTGTTGTGTAAACATATTACTAGTCTAGACCATATACTAATATGAAAAGATTGTTACACTGAAGATTCTCTTTTGGCTATAACATTGTATTACTGTATTGCTAAATTATAATTAAAAAAAAATAAATCCCTGTATGAGTTCCATTCACATTTAAGTCCTGTCTCAAAGGAAAAAGGAAACCATATTTTTAACTCCTAGTCCAAATTTTTTGTTACATTTGTTAATTCAAACCACAGATTTCTGTCAAAAATAACCACTTCTAATTAAGGTCTGGAAGTGATTTCTGCAAAAGCTACATTTACCGGCTGTACACTCATGGATATTTATTTTATGGTTCTTGGGTTCCTCTGGGCTATCTACTTATGTAATTGAATTGCATTTTTTTCCAAGTGATCACTGCTAACTGTTGTTCCTGCATGACATAATGTTTTTCAATGATATAATTTCAAAGTTTAATGCATTTTGAAAATATAATTAGTTATCTGAAAATATGCAGACACATGCAAAATTAAAAATGCAAATTATAATCCAATTTCTCATCTTCATTTTAAACATATTGTTAAAAAAAAACCCACAAAACAAAATAATTAGAATATAATTTGAACAGTATTTTTACATTCAAATGCAAGATGTCTTACAGAAGCAAAAAAGTAACCACTTACTTGACTTCTTAGTAGGTCCTCCAAAAATCTTCTGCCTCCAGCTTGACAAACTTGAAACCTCTCTCCTTGTAGCCAATAGCTGAAAAGAAAAAGAGCGGCTTATCTTTGTACATACTCTACTGGTGTAATCAAAGTGAGTTATTTGCTACTTAAGGTTTGTCATTTTAAACTTGAATGACAGCATAAACAGTATGGAATTTGTTTATAAGAAGTGAAATTTGGGGAAAATTCTGAAGATTCCAATTCCCAAAGAACTCTGAAGAGATAAATTTTGGTATTATTTGTTAATTTCAAAATGTTTTTAAAGAAGCAGAGCTAAAACATTTGAATTACTTCAGTAGTTCCATTTGATGATTGAAATGTTACTTTTAGTATACAAAAATCACAGTGAAAAAATAATACATCTAAAGTACCATTATCACTAAAAAATAGAAAAATGTATACAGACATGGCAATTCTCTTAAAATAGAAAAATCTAAATACTGAGGGGTTTAATAAAAATGCTTGTATTTTGAAAAATAACATTTTTCATTGGAAAAAAATTTTGGTACATTATTGACTGAAGATAGTCTTAAAATAGAACCCTTCAATATGCTCTATTCTCAGTCAAAGAACCAGGAAAAACCCCACAAATATTTGTCAGAAAGCCCAAGTTATTCTATATTAAAACAAACCACAGATTATTGCTTTTACTCCTAAACAGGTGATTTATTTTTTTTTTAAGAAACTTTAAGGTGTTTAAAATCATCTTGCAGTTACCTAGTTCTGGACAAATATTTTTACTTATTTGCCAGTTAGAAAAACGTAATCATCTGTCATAAAATTAAAAGACTAGATAGACCTATTCTACCACCTGCAAAATTCAGCATGTCTTGTGTCAGCATATAACATGAGAATTACGTCTTGGCTATGTACACATTGTGATCCAGACATAAATTACATGGTTGCTCTCTTTGCCTGATCCACAGAGCTAGAGAGATGAGCACCTATGAATCAAAGGGCTGCCAATTCTGTTGAACACTGAAGTCAGCAGTCCATGCACCTGATACTTGCAAATGCTGTGTACCCTTTACATGTTTTCCTGCCTGTTCACCTCTGCTGATGCAACAGACTATTATGAACTTCCAGTGGACAGAGGTATTTTATACTTGAGTGCATAAACCAATTAAGATAATTTATTATGTGCTGAGCTTCAAGTCTTCAGTTATTACAAAACTGAGAAAACAACTACCTTTCCACTTTACAGAATAGACACCATTTGTACCTTGCCTATTAGAAGCCGTACATTATTGATATCACATCGATAAATGCCCATATGTACACTATTATTTCCAGATGATGCAAAAATTGGTGGGGGCTTTATTCTTCTTTTATCTTCTTAGGAATGTGCCAGCAGCATCAGACAAAAAGTACAGACAAATGGTGCTTGTTGCCCAGCATGAAACTTGCAAAAAGTCATTGTGAGAAGTCCAAAGGCCATATATTAAATTACCGACATTGCTTTTGTAACACCTTCTTTAAAGGAGAAGGCTTCTGATTCCAAGAATAAGCTAATTCCAAGTGTTTACTAGAACATCATGGTAGAAATGCTCTGCATCCTTTTTTCTCTGTGTCACACTCCAGATGAGCTAATATTACAATCATCTTTCTGTCTGCTGATAAATTTGCTCTTTTAAACAGTGAGAAAGATGGCCATTTCTTTCCATCATTCCAGGAAAAAAACCAAGGCAAGGTGATGGTTAAGACTTTAAAATAAAGATGACAAACATTCATATAAAGTCTTGATTGCTTTCCTGAAATGAGCCTATATATTTCAGAAATATGACAAACTAAAATTCTACTTGACACATATGATAATAGCATAAGATATAGAGATAAATTATCTTTCATGCAGTATGCAATATATCTCAAAGTGCAGTACATTTCAATAAATTGCAACATATCTGTGCACATTTTGTTTCCAGTATGTAATAAAACACTGTATTTTTCACTTGGTTCCATTTTCTCTAGGTTGCTACCAATAAATTGATTAAATGAACATCTATGCTGTAAATAAAATAGTGCCAGTGTATTCACAGTTGTTTTGTGTTGGAAAAAAGATTGGTTTATTTCCATTTCCCCACCCCAGAACAGTTTGCTACACAATATTTAGGCTTTCAGTACAAAATCATTGAAGTAGGTTTTTAAACAATTTTCAGGGTAGTCTCAGATCCAAAACACACTTTTTGTTAGTCTTTATGCAGGTTTTGGATGACTGAATTAATTGTATTAGTCAAATATGAACAACATTACTTAAAAATTACCTCCCTTCCTGAAACTGTAAACAAAATAGCTTTTTCAGCATTTAGCTAAACAATAACAGCATACTGTATTTACTATGTCAGGTCCATTTTTAATGTTTATACAGCATCTATTATTATGAGGCTCTGGTCCTGACTGGATCCTCTAAATGCTACTCAATAGAAAGAAAAAGAAATAATGACTATATTAATTTTCTTTTTAGTAATCCATGGACCCAGTGATTCAACCAGAACAGCTGGCATTCTTTACTTCACTTATCAGCAAAAACTGAATAAGCAGACTGTTATAATGAGATCTCATGATATTAAAACATCATTACAGTTATGGGAGTTACCGTTATGTGCATGCTGTAGAATAAAACATTTCAAAACCAAATTACAACTAAACAAAGCTATGTAAGATGACAGAATCAAATACTTTGTGATCCACTGATCAAATAATAGCTATTTTACTCTGAGGCTAGGAATCATTCCGTCATAAAGGGCACCTTCTGCAACTTTGAAGACTCCTTTTGTTATGTTTTTTTCTTTTTCTACACACTATGGTTATGGATGACTTGCCTCTGTAAAAACAAGGCAAGTTTTCCTTGCTTTTAGTGCTAAGATATGAGTAGCCAGTATAACTTTACCAACTGCTGCAGTAAGTAGGAACCATTGCGGTCCCAGTATATGATCATACAGTCTTTAGTATGATCAAAGAAGTTCTCTAGTTATTTGCTATTTCATCCTAGAATACAAACATTACTTTGTGCACAACAGTAAAAGATCATTTTTCCTAATAATTTCTACATTATATTCTTCTCTTCTATAACATATAAAATAAGTGCTACTTTTCTGGAGATGCTTAACATGCTGATTGAATCACAGCGAGTTTTAATATCAAACATATTTCTCTGTATATTTCTACGTGATTTCTCACTGTTGTTTTTATTTCAGAAATCCCTGTGTAGATCTGTTGTTCCTCACATTTTCAGTGGGAAGATTTCTCTATCCAGAATTGTTTCCTCTCCGTGTTAAATGACCTGGGATGTAGCTGTCTTCATACAAGAAGCAGATGGTTGCATACCAGCTTGCATTATTTTTTTTTCTTCTTCCTAACTGGTCGCCAAGGGCCGAGCAATGCCTAAATGGAACACCAATGTTAATGGAACTTGAATATTTCAAGTGGAATAAACAAGATAACATTGGATACTGAATCAATACTATTTGCCTATACTATTTGCCTTTAATATTTTAAGTATGCATCAAACTTCTCCACTGTTTCCCAAAGAGATCATATGACTTGTATGACTGCCTCTTCAGTTTTTCCTGGAAATAATTGTAATCTCCAGAACTAGTACATTAACACGTAAACAAAGAGAAACAGAAAATTAAAGTGCTGTAAGGGGAAAAAGAAGTATTTTGATGAACAATACTTTTGTCCAATGTCCTCAACAACACTTAGTATAATCCCTCCAGCATTTACATTAAAATATTCTGATCCTTCATCTAACCATGAATTACACTGAAGGTCATGATTTAATGATGTGAGGGTAACTGGGAGGCAGGAATTTTTGAGCGGGGGGAGATAAAACAGGCAGGTTGAACTTAAGAATTGTCATGGCATCATTTCTAAAAATCCCTGAAGGATAGAGAAAGAGAATGTATTTGTGACTAAGTTTAGGGTTTCATCCACATGACAAAAGGAGCCTTAAAACTGTAATATTGGATTACATTTTCTATCTTTAATTTCTATTCCTTTGGACTAATCCACCATTTCAGCAGGTTGTTGGTTATACTGACTACTTCCTGCTGATAGAAGAATGATGTGAGTTGGTGCATAACAAGTCTGATAGCTGAGCACATGAAATTAAAGATCCATCTACCACACATGAGGGTTAGTATTTTGCTAGACCTGATGTAGGATAAAATATGAATAGTTTTTTCTATCTCTTAGGAAGCCCAAACACTCCTTTCTGTAGAAATCCTCTCTCTGTAACAATGGAAATACTGTGTGCTCCTATAGGTCTGGGTGTTCCATTATATTTCATTCTACATTCACACTACAAAACTATATTGTTTTTGCAAACTATGCATTTCTGAATGTGTCTATCATGTAATTCTTGCTGAACCAAGTCCGTAGGGAATTAAATAGGGATTTGCTTTACCTTAAACCACAGAATCTCTGTATTAACAGCTAAAGCAGCAACTTTCTCAGGCAAACCTTGGACTGACAGGACCCATGAAAGCTCCAGATCAGATGATGTTTCTTGTTAAGCACAATCTCTACTTTTGAATATAATCCTAGTTTTCACCTCTTCTTTAGGCCCAACAGGACAGGTGGATGTCAGGTCAGGGTAAAACTGCTGCAATACATATTGTGGGACAGAGCATTGTACCAAAGAAAAAACAGAACAGCATTTGCTGCCACTAGATGCATATAATTATTCAGCAACTCGAAAAGATTCTACAGATTCTGGCTGTACCCACTTTCCAGACTGCTGGAAGAATGCTTGCAAATACAGCAATTACACAATTTGGGGTTAAGTAGCAGCTTTACAATCCAGAACTGGTCAAGTCTTGCTTCATTATTTTGTCAAAAAACAAATAGGGTGCCACTTCCGATTGAGCACACTGGGAGCAAAACAGCTGTAAGAAAAACTCCTTCCTCCTTTCAACTCCAGTGGAGGATTTGGTTGTATGAAACCAAAGAACTCTTCCTTTCTTCCTTTAATATTTTAAGTATGCATCAAAATACATCTTTATCCTTCATTGTCAAGCTTTCTGTAAAACTTCAAAAGATTGAGACTATACACACCAAACCCACTGCTTATTACATTGACCAGCACTGTCTCATGGCCTTCATTTTCCCCTATTCATATGCCTTGTACATCCTATAGACCATGTTTCTGTTCTGTGTTTATAGAGCACTCCCCCCACACACCATATCCCATGTTCTATGTCTGAAGAAAAAAACAACAAAATGCAAACTACAATGAGGACCACTACTTTCTTACAAGTACTAGGAATTAAAACCTGGATGAGTTGGCATTAGTAAAACATTTGTCAAATTGTTTTTTAGAGGGACCCAAGAAGAAATCTGGAGAGAGACTTCTTACAATGCCACGTAGTGACAAGACAAGGGGGAACAGCTTTAAACTGAGAGAGTAGATTTTGATTAGACGTTAGAAAGAAGTTATTTACTATGAGAGTGGTGAGACACTGGAAGAGGTTGCCCAGAGAAGTTGTGGATGCCCCAGCCGTGCAAATGTTCAAGGCCAGGCTGGATAGATGGAGGTGATCCTGCCCCTCTTCTCTACTCTTGTGGGACCTCACTTGGAGTATTGTGTACAGTTCTGGTGTCCTCATCATAAGAAGGATATGGAACTGTTGGAACAAGTCCAGAGGAGGATCACAAGAATGATCAGGTTACTGGAGCACCTCCTGTATGAAGACAGGCTGATAAAGTTTGGGTTGTTGAGCCTGGAGAAGAGAAGGCTGGGTGGAGAACTCGTAGCAGCCTTCCACTATCAGAAAGGGGCTTGTAAGGATGCTGGGAGGGAATCTTCATTAGGGATTGTCATGATAGGACAAGGGATAACAGGTTAAAACTTGAACAGGAGAAGTTTAGATTACATATAAGGAAGGAGTTCTTTATTGCAAGGGTGGTGAGGCACTGGAATGGGTTGCCCATGGAAGTTGTGAATGCTCCATCGCTGGCAGTGTTCAAGGCCAGGTTGGACAGAGCCTTGGGTGACATGGTTTAGAGGGAGGTGCCCATGCTCATGACAGGGCGGTTGGAACTTGATGATCTTAAGGTCTTTTCCAACCTTAACTATTTTACTATTACATGGATGAGTTTTTGAGCACCCTGATCTAGTGGAACGTGACTTCTGGCCATGGCAGGTGAGTTGGAACTAGATTATCTTTAAGGTTCCTCAGCCCTAACCATTTTGTTATTTCAACACTAGAGGATGAATAAATAGCAAATACAATGTATATAAGAAACATTTTGAAGAAACACCAGTAAGAGCATCATTATGACCTAGAAATATTCATATAAAAATACTATGTTGTGAAGTTTAACTCATATACATAAACCTAAATTCTCCTAAATAATACAGCTAGCCTCACTAAACAAATTCAGTCTATTTATAAAAATGAAAAGACAGCACATATAACTAAAGCTTTTCAAAATTAAAACTACTACCTTGTATAGCCCTTTTAATCTACAGCACCAGCAGATTATAACGATTCCTTTAGTTGGCTTCTCTGGCCCTTATCTGAAATCTGGTACTTATTTTCCTTGGCCAGAATAGAATCAAGCAGTGGAGAAGTCACAGGAAAGTCTCACTAGGTTCTTCTGGGGGTTTTTTGAGGGACAGATTTTGTCATAGAAATTTTGTTCAAATTGCTGAATGGCATCTATTCCCTGGCCTCACACAAGGCAGAAGCTGACTACTTATGCTCTGCAAGCCTTGCTTCATGATCATTAATTTGACACAGCACTCCTCTGAGTTCTGTTCCAATTCAAAACTTTTACTAGGGAAGTTTGTGCTTGGTGAAGTGAGGATCATAGTTAATTTTAGATCATTTATATCATATCCAGTGAGAAATGTATTAATAGCATTAGTTTGGCTCAGTCATGATTTCTTTTATTTCCCCAGAAGCAGATTCTTTTTCTTTTTGAAGAGGTTTAATAAAAATTAGACCGACACATTTATACAAGCAGCATTGAATGTCACAGCATCCCTGATTAAACATTTAGGGTGGCATGTCAAATTCTTGGCAAAGAATAGAATTGCTCCAATTTTCCAGAAGGGATTGGCATATACATAATGTCACCATTTATTACAAAGCTGCTGAGCTGCATTTTTAATGACAAAAATCTTTTACTGTGGTCATTCTCCATTGTGCATATTTACATGGTATTTAAATAAAGACTAAAATTTAAGGTGAACCATAAATTGACCAATTGATTGTGAGTTTTAGAGTCCTACTTAGCAATAAATTTAATGTGTTAATCCTATAAAATCAAGCTCTCAGAAACATAAAGACAGGTTTCCATTTATAGAAACTAATGAACAAAATATCTGCCATATATTTTTCTTTATGATTATATCACACAAAATAGTGACAAGCAGAGGAGAGGTAGAGTAATTTCTTCTAATCAACTCCTGATGTCACGAATAACCTTCCAAAATTTCTCTCATAGCTTTGTATTTTATATGAAAAAAGTCAGAAATCATCTTTTGAAAAAACAAATATCAATGATATTTTAAAAAAAGATCTTCATGCATTTCAATTGTGAGATCACTCAAGTGATTTGACTATGTAAATAAGTATATTCTTATATAAATAAGAATATTCATCACTGAATCAAATTCTTCCATTTTTGGACAGTGTTTCTCTTTCAAAGAAATATTCAGGCAATTCAGGCATTTAAGGTGTAACTTCTTCACTCTTGCCACTATTCATTGTCCTTAACATCAGACATAACTCTTTTTATATAGGCCAAAAGTTTTTCCACTTACTTATTCAGATGTGTGGCCAAGTGACAGAAGTGACCAGTCCCTTTGAAGCAGAAAGACTTAGAGTACCTACAGATACCACTGCCTGTAAAAATGTATGGTTGAAGATACACTGGAAAGTGAAACAATCTGTTCTAACCACTTTCAATAGCATATGGCCAGGTTTTCCACTAATGGCACAAATTCTTAATTACAACCTCTCTGAGTAATGTTTAGATTTCAGTACTGTACATGAAAAATAGTATGCAGCATAACTCTTCAGCAGCTTTAAAGGCATCGGTTTTCTTATTTGGACCTGCAAGTGGTATTTCTCTTTTGCTCTTTTGAGCACAGCTACATAAGAAAAGAGGCACTTGAATAAAATTGCTGAGCTCAAAGTTGCATTCAAGTCTAATTCTGCATGTACACTATACTACAGTCACTCTTAGGCTTCAAAATACAGTAACTGCTCTACTCAAGGTTACATCACTCCTTAATTTATGGAATTTATAAAAACAGTGCTTTGGAAGGCAGTAGTAGAGTGTACAGGCATATTCTCTTGCATGTATCCCACTGGATCTGGGGTACTCTGTCTTCAAAATTGTGTATCTTCTGACCATTTATTTACTGTTCAATTGCATATAAGTATAAAGGGAGGTAAGAGGAGCAACAAAGCATATCTACCATTTTGACACTGAATGAATCATCAGAAATGCACTTCAGGTTATCACAATTTCAGTGGAAGTTATTTAGACGGCAGAGTGCGTCCATCTCACAAACTTGCTCATCTGCAGGAGGAAAATCTAATGGAACACTTCAGGATAAAAGTTTACAGTTTATTCCTGGAAATTAGAATCATAGAACCATAGAACAGTTAGGGTTGGAAAGGACCTTAAGATCATCTAGTTCCACCCCTCCTGCCATGGGTAGGGGCACTTCACACTAAACCATGAGGTCTCCACATAGCCTTCTCTTCTCCAGGCTGAGCAGTCCCAACTTTCTCATCCTACCTTCATACAGGAGGTGCTCCAGTCCCATGATCATCCTCATGGCCCTCCTCTGGACTTGTTCCAACAGTTCCATGTCT
>JAOEHY010007309.1:0-18873 GCA_025447955.1 Psilopsiagon aurifrons | reverse complement strand
AATCCAGGGTAGCCAGTTCTCCCGATAGCTTCTGGAGAGGGCCCACATTGTCCCTAGCCTGTCTTTTATTTGCAATGCGCCTATAGAATCCCTTCTTGTTGTACTTAACATCCCTAGCCAAGTTTAATTCTAAGTGTGCCTTAGCCTTCCTTACCTCGTCCCTAGCTTCCCGGCCAACATTCCTGTCTAAATACTATCGCAAAAGAATAGACTTCAGCATGAACTCAAGCTTTATGAAAATGGAAGATTCTTTGTAAGAGAAGGGTATTTTTAATGTCCTAACTGTCAAGAACATCTTGCCTGCAGAAGCACAGGACACAATTATGTGGGAAAACAGGTTTTCTTTGCACCACAATGTGTGAAATGGCTTTTCATTCCTCCCTTTTCAGAAGCTGGTCACAGTAAATGTATCCAGCTCATCCAATTCTGGGAAGGGCAAATGCTAATACCTACTTTAAGAGAAACATATATGGAAGCAGAGAGATGATGTTATGTGACAGGGACAAAAAATAAATCTGAACACAAGATCATGACCAAGATGTTCTCCAGGTATTGGGCCAGGATTTTATTGGTAGTGCTAAAAAAGCCAGATTACTACAGATATTCTGCCCTAGACTTCATTTCCCTCTTCTTTCCCCTATCAGCACAATATCTGCAACTGGGGTCGGAAGTTGCTTTTACGTATGTACTGAGAAACTGAAGAATATGGACACTATTCACTTGTACCCAAAGACCACTCAAACCCACTCATCTCCTTTGCTTGCCTGTAGGCCCAAAAACATTTCCAAAATCTACCATACTGGCAGTGCGATAATTGAACTTACTAAGTATACGGTAGTGGTTGAAGAATGCTATGACATTATTGCCAGCCAACATTCAGTTACAGTTATATGAACTCTTAAGGTGAGATTTAGTCCCTTCAGCTAGGCCAGGCCCTAAAATACATGCTTTAGTCTGAAGTAATCATCTCTACTGTCTCTATCATCAGTACAAAGTGACAAACACTTTCAAAAGCTGATTCAGTCTCATCTACGAAGAGATCTATCATACTATCTTGGAGGTTTCTGTCTCCATTCACTGAGTAGAAAAAACCTATCAGACTGCCTTATCTGGATGCCTAAATCTTTTGTTGATGAAATGTTCAGTGTGTCTAATTAAATCATCAATATTTTTGCTATTTTCTGCAGTTCCTCAAGCAGAAACAGTTCTGTATTAAGTATTCCAGTCCCTAGAAAACAAAATAAGTTAGGGATCTTTCTCTGGGGAAAACCTCTGCTTGTGACCCATCAGAAGAATAGTCTGAATTTCCCAGGCTGAGCTTCCCAAAAGGCTATGGAGAAGGTGCAGAAGTAGAGTTACTCCATCTTTAGAGTGCAAAAATCAAAAATCCAATGCCTCCCCTTTGCTAAGTATTGAAAACCTTCACATGTTTTTGTCAGTTCTAATAACATAAAGTTTTCCCAAACACAAATGTTTCCCCCAAAAAATAATAAGGTCTCAAGAGATAACAAAAGAATATGCTCTTCCTTGTTTACTTTACCATGTAGGTTCCAGAATGAGTGCATGAATTTCACGTGGTTTCCTGTACAATAAAATACTTCGTATGCCCATATCCCCTTAAGATTTAGGACCCTATCTCAAATTGTTAAATTGCCCAGGAAGGTGATACCACATATGGAGACTTTAATTCTTTCTATAATGAAGAAAGGGAACTAGTGTATTTAATTTCTTGAATTATATTTTAGTGAAAGCAACAAGGTTTCTATTGACCCAGCAGATTCTTGTCATATCTAATTTACTGATCCAGAGTTTTGTAAAAGCAAACATATATAAATGTATAAGCTTCATCTATAATTGGGAGGCATAGATAAAAATAATTTGACATTGAAATTTACACTTAAGAAGCAGTGCACTTCATTGCAATCAATTTTTCATTATGTTGTTGAGATCAATAGCTACAAATAAGATATAAAAACTGTATTATTGATGTGGCACATGTCAGTATAAAGTGTGCAATTTTCTATAGCATTTTAGTGGAGGAAAATTGTATTATACCATTTCCAACATTATACATATTGGTCTGTAGAGAATGCTTATTAAAATCAATGTACAGTGAACTACACTCAGGGATATTTTACAAAATAAAGAAAGGTCAGAGAATTTATGAAGGTTTAAAAAAAAGAGAAAATCACCGTGGTGTGTAAGTATTGCTCTAAATGCCCCTTTGGTAAGGGGACTGTCCAATTCATAGGATTAAGAAAGGAATGTATGGTCTGATTTCTTGGCCAGAGTGCCAACCTAGACTAAGCTGCTGGTGATTTAGACTCTACTTAAAGGCAATGTTTTTGCCTAAAAGCAGTGACTCAGATCCGAAGAATCATGATAAACTGCCACCTCTGAATACTGAGATGTATTGGTGGAAAGGTACAGCAGTATGCCCACCTTCAGCCTTCTTATTGCTCTTGGTCTGTGATACAGGCCTTGAAAAAGCCGAGAGCTACAATGGTAAAATGCCGGCTAAAGGAGAATGCTGACTTGCTGACTCAGCTCAGAACAGGCTTGTCCAGGAACAACCCACATGAAATCAGAATTAAGGACAGAATATACACTGCCTACATCTCTCTTTAATCCAAGCTTTATCCCAGCTAACATATTCTACTGCTTTCGTGATTTAAAGTGTTATTGCAGATTGTCTTCCCATCACAAAATAGCTCCAGAAAGGAATGGAACTGGTAGTATCAAATAATAATTATTATTATTTTTTTTCTGTTGTCTGAGAATGGTAAAACAATTTGAAAAGAGAAATGGTTTAACTTCTGAAAAGACACCGGTAGAGCTTTTCAAGTAAGATGGCTATGGAAGAAGTGCTGGGAAATTTGAAATTACTGGCAGAGGAGCCATAGAGATTTTGAAAGGTAAGAGAGAGGAAAAATAATCAAAGAGATGGAGGAACACCTGACTTCAAATAAAATTATGAAGAATAATTTCTGTGAAGGAAAATCATGTAAAGAACACAAACTTTCACACATACCTAGTTTCCAGTGAAAACACTCTTTAGGATTAAAATGTTCTGGAGAAGCACTTTGGTTCAGCTTTGTTATTTCTTTTCTCTCTTTCGCTCTCTTTCCCACTTCTCAGACACATTCCAGAGTGCCTAACAAATATTGGGTTCAACAATTAATGAACAGCTTTAGCATTCACTGAATCAACAAATTTAGTAGTAAATAAGTAGACTGCTTCTTTCTGGCAGTTCACCATGTCATAACCATAATTGTGTTGACTTAACCGACATAATACTTGATGACATTGTAAATACAGTTTTGTTTCCTTTTCTAATAGACTCCTTTGTAATGACATTTGAAAGAAGGATACTACAAAAAAGAGAGGAATTGCAGAAAATGGAAATTCTGCTGAGAATGGATCATTACTTTGGACCTCACTCACTTCTCAAAAATATTCCTCAAGATAAGGTAACTCAATCACAAAATGTGTGGGTTCAGTAGGTGGAGAAGAAAAATTTATGAAGCAGTTATACATAGGTATATTTCTTTCCAATCCTAGAATCTCATATCTGATACTCAAAACCTCTCATTTTCAATTCACTGTCAATAAACAGGTAAGACTAATTCTTCAGGTGATCAGTGTGAACTGCTCTGTGCTGCTATCAAAACTGAGTATTGTATGACCTGTGAACCTTGGAGTTCATTATTTCTGTAAAAGCAACTATGCGTCCTTGTGAAATTTAGATGTAAAATGAGGCTAACCTGTTCAATGAAAATACATGCTAAAAAGCACACCTCAGTTCAATGTGAGCAGCTGTTCGGCCCCAGTTTAGGCTTAGAGAAAATTCTGAAGGATTTGGCATACAACATGGGGCTTTATTATTAAAAATGCCACAAACATTTTTAGATGTGTTGACCGATTTAGACAAACTGGTTAAATATTTGTCAGACATTACAGAACCATCATTATCATAACAGTGGTAAATAGCATCATTTTAATGCACTTGAAAATGTTGCCTTGTACATTGATTGAAGAGCTAACAAGAACATTTGAAACAAAGCACACATCAACATCACAGCAATTTTCAATAAAAGTGAGATGATTTGTTTAGATGTGCCACTGTGAATGTTAAAAAGCAGCTCAGAACAATTGAACATAAACTTTACTATCATTGTGTAGTAGCTTTACCTGATAAAGTGCTAGGATTTTTAAATGCTCAGCCTACACACAGCATGAGAACTGAATGCTCAACTAACTCTTACCCTTCCAAGCCAGCCTGCTTTCAAGGCTCATTTACAGTCTTCTTCTTCCAGGATGCAATCTTCTCTCTACTGTTTTCATTTTATTTCTCCTTTTAAATTTCTTTATTGTCTTCTAACACAACTTTTCTCCCAAGACTTTGAATCTTGTGTTCTTTTTCCAAAATCTTTTGCTTCTAACCTTTTTGCATAATTTCTTTCTCTTATTTTTTGCCTCACCGTCATTTCTTGGTGGTTCACAGTGCTTATCCTCAACATAAGAACTCGAAACCTAGAAAAGCAACTAACTTTAAATGCAGGATTCAAGGTGGGGGTGGCATCATCATAGTTTTCAAGGTTAAAAAGCATGGATGAAAACTGTGGGACCATTGTAGTCAGTGGGGACTATGCCAGTTTCCAGTAATACCATAATTTCACTTTTTACGACAATCACTTTGATTTAAGTCAAGATCCTTGCAGTGCAGATTACAATTAATCATTTTCTGTCACCCCAGATGCTAAACTTTGTCCATCTAAATATCTCAACACAGTCAGACCTATAGTAATATAGGAGTTTAACCTCAGATACACCTCTTACACCTATCAGGTTGCTTTCTTAATGACCTCTGACACAAAGGATAAGGTGAAAACTGTTCCAAGTAACAGTTAATCAGATAAGCATTTCATTATTTAAGTCAGAATAAGAGGTAAACTTTTATATTTAGCCAGATATTCTTTACTATTTTTTTTATCTTTTAAGGTAATTGGATCGCAAGATTTCTGGATTTGCTTAAAAATGTTCTGAGAATTTTTCTCTCTCTTTATAAATTTAATTTGTTAATTAAGAGACGACCTTTATCATCAGTACTCAAATTCATAAAGCATTAAGTGCCATGGAAAAGTCTGTAAATAAATAATATTTTGTTTCATTTTTAGTTCTAGAAAGGTCCTCATCTTTAAATGCTTCCACTGAATTATACAAAATATTAATATTGAGCTTAGCTGTGAATCCAAAATACTCATTTTCTATAAAGCCACTTTTTCATCTCATTTCTCTTTTGTTAGCACAAAATATTTTAAAAAGTTCTTTGCTGAAGCCAAAATTAAAGGCTATTTTGCAATTTTTATTTTTAAGAGATTATAAAAACCTTTTATTTCAAAGGTAGGACAAAAGGGAAGCAGAGGGGCTAGGTAGGAAGATGCAAAAATTTCTTCATCCTTGCTGAATCTTTTCTTTTCCTCAGAGTCAGCATCTTTTGTCATAGTTGTGACAAACTTATGAACCATTGCAAATGACACAAAATTTAATTTTTCAGTCCCTGCATTCACCAGAAAGCTTCTACTAGGTGTGTCCACCAATGGAAGCAAGTAGTTATGACTATGTCTATAATATATCAGACCACCTGGATGATATGATTGAAAATTCTAGTACCCATAGAATATCACATATATTTTTTCAGCAAATTGCTATTCACAGGGTTTAATAAGTAAGAATTTCCTCCATGAAATGGATGTATCCTCGTATGTGGTAAACTTCTAAACTTACTTTTTCACAAAAAAAAATTTTCTATTGTAGTCAAAAGAGATAATTATCCTTTCTTTTTGG
Organism: Psilopsiagon aurifrons; assembly: GCA_025447955.1. Taxonomy (NCBI): domain Eukaryota; kingdom Metazoa; phylum Chordata; class Aves; order Psittaciformes; family Psittacidae; genus Psilopsiagon; species Psilopsiagon aurifrons. The sequence continues at coordinate 13,026 of JAOEHY010007309.1, read as the reverse complement.
TTATGTTGTAAAATATTGGGCTAACAATACAAAGTGACATTCAAGTACAAGAAATAAAATTGAAGGTGTTTACAGTAGAGTCAAGTTCCAGTAAAATGTGTATTTCACTGTTATAGAGGAAAACTAGCAAATACAGGGTAGAATGTTTGATTCAGCTATAGATCACGGAGTCTTTAAAATGTTATGTGTTAAAACCACATTTTTTAAATGTCAATGGCTTGTTTTCCTTTGCCAGTTTGACATGATTAGTTATAATGCATTTGCAGATTGCTACTAAATGGCAGAAATCTGCTGACCCTTGGGGTAAACAGAACATTACTCTAAAATGTACTGATCCAAACCATAACTGGTCTATTTCATGATTTCTACTACAGCAGACTCCATGTATTTCATTCCTTCTGAACACACTAAAATTGCACCTGTTTAATTATATTGTTATAGAATTGGATGTCGTTTCACTGGTTAAAACCCTACTCCACATAATATGGAATCTGTGTGGGACATTCAGAGCCCGCAAGCCATACTGACAAATGTTCTGGACCTGCTCAGAGGATAGCCAGGCACAGGAGCTGCATCAATTTTACTGCAATAGCTTTTAATTAATATAAGACTAATGTTAACATTTTTATAAGCAGGCAAAATATAGAAAGATATATGTTACTCCTCCCTTCCTATTCTTCTGTCTTATATGGGTATGCTACAGGCTGACCAAAAGGCACATCTGCAGGCACAAGAAGGTCAGTTCACTGCTCATGTTCCATTTCATGACTTTGGAAGTCTTACTGCTCATTCCCCCTAAAACAAGGGGAGCCTGTCTACTCCTTGCACTTAATCCTGATCTTTACTTCATTGAGGTAAAAAAAGAGTACTGCCACTAAAGCAAATGGATTTCAGTTAAAAGCAATATTACTTCAAATATTTTGGACTTTTGACAAGCTATGCTTGCCCCTTCATGACAGAAGTTGAAAGAAAAGGTCCAATTCTATCATTACTCCTTCCTGATAACCAGAAATTGGTTCAAGTCTCAAATGCAAGAGTAGGGCTATTTGAATTGCATGGCCATTAATGGATCCTGGTACTGGAACACTGTACTGCTCTTGGATTGTACACCACTCAGTCAGTCAAACTAGATATTGCTATTTCTTTGGACATTATCTATGGGGAGAGACAGCCCTTTTCAAGACTGTACGGTAATCCAGGCTGAAGGATCTGTGCCATGATGCTAGCAAGGGGAGATTCATGCAGATGCCTAGCAATTATAAAGCCATCCTACTATACTGGATGAAATGTAACTTCAGTGGTAATACAAGCTGAAAGTAGACATTCTGTTCAGCAGAAAAGAGGTCATGGGAAAAGCTTTACATCTTTGGATTTTGGCTGTGTATTCTTCAAGCATATCTTAAGTGTTTCCAAAGTTCAATTTTAAATACCAGGGACCAAGCACTGTTTTCGTTTACACCAGTGTAAATGTGAGTAGTTTGGTGGTCTCAACTGTGTAACTTAAGAATCAGTGCTTCAATAAAGGAGATCAGCACTTACCAGAATGGAGCCACTTCTCCCAGCATTTCAGCAGCAACTGATTTAAAATCACTGGAGTTGTACCAGTTTAAAACCCACAGAAGGAAAAGCATAATCAGCCCCTTATTGCTCATAATAATTTTCAAATTCATTCCTAAACTTTGTGTAGGGTCTCTCAATGCCAGTATAGCTTGTCAACAACATTTGGGGACATATGTAATAACAAATGTTTAAACAGGTCTTTCCATAAAACAGAGGCATTAAAAAACAGTACATCCTTGCAAAAATTTTCTCCTGCAATTTAAATCCAAGAATCTTAATCCTCCTTTCAAAGCAGGGTAAATCAGAACAACTCAGCTGATGTCAAAGAGGTTACACAGGGCTAAATCTTGTGTAATCTATCAAACAAATCAAATTCAGAGGGTCTATGATCATGCATCCTGTATTATTATTTGATATGTCTACGTTGGAAAGAAAATGAAAGTCCTTATAAACCCCAAGACAGAGTGCATTCTCAGTTTCAAAAGCCAGTTTCAAAAAGATATTTAAGCACTTTCTTTGGAATGCAATTAAAATATCCAGTGGCATATTTACGACTCAATTAAACATTTAAAATATTGAAAAAGGTTAGTAATTATATCTTTGGTTCAAACACTAAATATGGCTATGTCAGAAAATACCTGCAGTCCCGATAGATTCCTGACAGGATTTGTTTTTCACTTTTGGTGAAAAAGCTATTCTTTGTAAAATATTCCCACACATGCCTAAGTTTATTTCTCAAAGCAATACCACAAAGGATATGACCTCTTTACTCCTAGTAACCTTTCATGGTGCTGAATTGACTTGGACATTGGTGCCAGTCAACACAGCTTGATTTGCTATGGTAAGAATAAGATTATATCTAACAGACTATGTCATTTCCAGGTTCAATAGGCACAGATTTAAAACTAGTCCTCTCTTTGACCCTCTGGATTCTCTTGAACTATTGCACCTTCTTTGACAATGTTTGTGAATGAATGAATTCATGACGACTCAAGGTTATTTTAATGATAATGGCAATGTGCTCACAAAGGAAAAAGGAAAAGGCTAGTAGTACTGGCACTAGTGCTTCTTCACCACAGCCGACTTCCTTTTTGACAGACTGACTGTTGAGTGAATTCCTGTTTATGGTCAAAGGCTGAAAGCTGTTGTGTGTCTGCAGCAGCGCCGCTGCTACTGATCTGTGAACATGACATGCCTGATAATATTGCATTGCCATGGCAACAACAAACACGGGGCAAAATTCTATTAGCTGGAGTGACTCACTGAGTCAAACAGATAATGTGATGGGCCTGGCCAACTGCCCAACAAAGGCTTATGTGAAAGTTGTGATGAATTAACTTTGCCTTGTTATGTCTGTTTTTTGTATAAATTCTCTTCTAGCTACTTATTAAGTCCTCATATTTCTGGTGGTTGCTCAACATATATATATATATCTCACTGGGAAATGCTGTGGAGGCAATTAGACAATCTGATGACTAATATAGGGTTTATGCTGCTTTGCTTTAGAGAAGCATTTTTTCCTTTTCTTACTTTTTCTTAATTTCATTGCAGGTGATTTATATGGAAAGACAAATGCATCATTTCTATGGGAAAAAAGAAGATCCCAGTCCCCTCCAAAATATTTGACAGTGACTGAGAGGTGGGTGTGGCTTGGTACAGCACTGCATTTGCTTGTATATTCATGCAAGTTCCTCTTTTAAATTGATGCTCCACAGAACTGCTCTCTAGTCAGTATGAAAGAGTAAAAAGTTATACTAGGCATCATCTGGACCTCTCTCCTGGTATTTTAGATCACTGCCACTTCATTAACTAACTGAAATGAGGGGGGTTGTATTATGTTCTCTTTTATCACCATATAAGTCAAAAGTGGTATCTCAGACTCCTGATCATTTCAGAGGAGCAATTAATAACTGTGTATCTGCTCATGGATCTTAGCCATCATTTTTAATGTGCAAATACCCAAGGCAATATACCCAAGCCACAGCCACCAAAAAGAAGTTTTACCCAGAAAATAGGTGGCTACCCTTGCCTCCCCATAGCATCGCAAACACAACCTCTTCTGAAGAGATGTTCCCAAATGAAAGGGCAAAAGGTCAAAGCAGACCCTAAGGTCACAAAGTGAGGAGCATCAATATATGAGACCAAAAGACAGCAGGGGGCACCAAGTAGTTGCAGCCCTTAACCCTTGGAAGAGAAATCCTAAATAAAGAACTCCAAAATATGGAGCTTTAGTGCGTCAGCACTAGGTCTTAGCAGGACAGCTTGGAAATGTGGTACATATAGAGCAGGGTAACTAACTCAAAACAAGAGAAAAAGTCCATTAAAACTAAGAATGAATTAGTTGTCATGTTCAAGGGCCATGTTTTACTTTTCTGAGTTCAAAAAAAAAACATGCAGGAAAGGATGAAAAAGAAGAAAATTTGCTGTCTCAGCTGTCCTTTAAGCCTTCATCCTGAGTTTAGTGTGTTTAGGGTTTTAGGGTGCTCTCCCATCACTGCCACATTCACACACACGCATGCACACTAGTGCATACACCACTAGGTCAGACTGTGAGATGCCAAGCATTTGGAGGACATGAACATGGAAGATCATATTTCTGCCCAAATTTCGCATTCTTCTTCTCCCAAGACCTTTCCCTTTTGTTTTGTTTTGTTTTGTTCAAAACGAAATGAACTCGCACCACTAGGATTTTCCTGAGTCACAGTTAAGGCTGCCACAGGACCTCCCATGCAGAGAAATTCCCAAGTTCATATGAAGAACTGTGAGAAAGTTAATGTAGACATGGGCATAGTTAAACCTTCCATGAACTTCCTAGAATGAAGTCTGGTCTGCTGGCTTACCCGTTTTGTGCTACTCCCCTCTTCCTGACAATAGGATCATGCTTTGCAGGATGCAAAAAAAGAAAAAAAAGGTGACCTTGGAAAATGGAATGCCCTTATTGACAAAATGGTGAGATATCCAAGAGTACTTTCAGGATGCAGATGGGATGATATTTCCTGGAGTTTAGACTACAAAAGGGCCTGAAGTGTACCTGTGACACTTTGATCTGTAGTTGTCATTGTCTCCTGATCTATTTAATTTTAAGGCAAAACTTGAAGATGTTAACCTGCACAATTTTTTCATCATTCTTACCAGAGACTCTCTGCACTAATGCCATAATTTTTGCTTGACCTAGAGCCTGACTTCAAGAAAAAATATCCAATCTTGTTTTAAAAATGAAATGTGATAGAGAATGCACAACTTCCCTAAGCAAGCTGTTTAATTACTCTCCTTTGGAAATAAGCACTTCCCAGGACTATAAAGTTCCTTCTAAAACTGTGCCACTCCCCAAGCAGTGTAATTTAAAATGGCCATTTTATCTGACCTGTTGAATAATTTGCTTGAAAGTGTCCTTTCTGCCTTACGGCTCAGAGTCTCAAAAATACATCACAGCTATTTCACAAACATAGATTACATTAAATTATAACTATTTTTTCCTATTAAAAGCAACCATATAACTTCACCTCCACTCCAAGCTGTTAGATAATGATCTTATCTAGGTCACAAACGTGCTGAAATAAAGTAGCCAGAGAAGAGTTTGTTTGAACTGCTCCTTTTTCCTCTAGGCTGAGAGATAAACGCATAAAAAGGAAAGTTCCAGCAATTCTAATGAGGAGTTTCTCTTTTCTATCCCCACCTGCAGGCTCACCAGGGAATTTACAAGTGATCCTAAAAATGTATCTTCCTGAGTTAAAAGCAACCCAGCAAAGGAGGGTTAATATTTGACACCTTGATCATTCTATCAGAGACCTACAACACCAACAAGCAGTGTTGTAAACTGTGGCAGTTTGGGTCTTTTTTAAATAATATTAATACACATTTCTCACATCTTAAATATTGATTTAGGAGGTGATCCCTTATTTTGCTAAGTCCCATGAATCACAGAAGCAACTTTTCCATTGCAGCAAGAGGCTAAGGACTCAGTGCTTTTGGCAGAACCCATTAATTAACTGTGGGGACTGGTTTTAATGCAGAATTCTCTGCCTGCCTCTGCTGCCATCCTGGTCCTGATCTTGTGAAAAGCATTGCGGACATTTAATTAAGTTGATACTGTGAAGACAGCTTCCATTACTCTCCTAAGAAGCTATAGCTCCTGGACAGTAGTTTGGTTACCTCAATGGAAAACCTATTTGGTTACCTCAGTTAGATAAGTTACTAAATATATTTAAAGATTTCTTTTTTCTCTAGCAAAATATAATCCTGATTTAAATAAACAACTTCTTTTAAAAAAACTGAGCTGTTTACCTTTAAAAACAACCATCTAATGATAATAAACATACCCATAGTACCAGACTATTTTCTAATTGCATATTACTGTCAGGCTGCAGGGTAGAGGTAATGCAGGTAAGTTTGCATTAACCAGAAGTAATCACAACTGCTGCTGTCACAGAATCACCACCACACCTTCTTTCATTGTTGAGTGAGCAAATGCCAAAAAAAATCCACATTTATACAGCGAATTTAAGGTTTCTCCTTCCCAACTAGGAAAAAACTGGTGTTTTTCATGTAGCTATTAGTCATTCAAACTTTCTGAATGTGAATCAGCTTCAGCATTAAGCTTTTTTGTTCTCTATTGTCTTTTCAGTCTTCTAGAGTACTTACAGGAGGCAGCTGGGATTGACTTTAGGAAAGATGATAAAAAATGCATCATGAAACTCCCTCACAACAAAGCTTTTATTTTGCAGGAGCAAGGCCACAGTGTACCATACCTGGAAAGACTGGGACAGGATCTTTTGGGTTTTGACAGATATCTGTTTTGTGAAGTACACATGGTGAAGGAGAGAGGGAGAGAGTCACAAAGGTATCCCGTTTTTCTTATACAATTGAAGATCCTGCTTTGCTGAAGTGCAGGTAAGGATGCATTGCAAAGTTAAGTTACACTAAAACATATCTACGAGATGCTCAGTTAAGCAGTATGGAAGAGGGAGAGAGTACCTTCCTTACAGATCCTTCTCCAAGTATCTCACTAGACCTATGATGCCAGGGAGAGGAGCAGCAGCTTCTACTTTTGCTGGTAGTGTTCTCAATACAGTGTCCAGTGTCACCTGGGGACAGTCCAGCAAAATATAGCACAGCTGCAAGGATCTAGTGCTGGTTCAAATCCTGGCCCTGCTGTGGGAAAGCATTATCACGCTCTCCATTTATTGGCCGCATACCAGTCAGTCTGCCTGGCTTTTTCTTTCAACCATGACTGGTAAATGCAAAGCTGAATGCCTGCCAGCTCAGTGTGGCTGCATTCGGCTTTGCACAGCCACCCACCCAGGGGTGCAGAAAGCCAGAAGGTCAGCTCTGAATAACAGCCTCAAATAGTTTAAATAAGCTAAGTCACCTGAACTCTTCAGTGAGTGTTTATCCCAATTTCCATCCAGACACCCTCGTTTGAACTTCTTAGTTAGGTTTTTTTACTTCTCAGGTAGAGGTTTGGTTATTTTTTTAATAAACTTTTCATTTTTGTTCTTGGACTCTAACCCAGATAATAGAAGACTCATGAAAAAACATGAAAAAGGCTGTTCTTAAATTATCCAACCAGGCAAAAAATGTCAGGAAACAGATTTTTTATACAAAAGTTTGCAGCCTTGCCTAAGTAGAAATGTCACGGCAGTTTTTGAATAAGCTTCTGAATGCCTGAGACTTACCTGAACACAATGTGAATACTAAAGTACATGCAGTTTGCCCATCAGTAGGTGAGAAGGATCTAAACCAGAATAATTCAAAGGATAATTAAGAAACAAAAGTTTCTGTTAATCAGTTTGCCTCCCCTTCACCCCAGGTTACATTTTCCCTAGCTGTTAATTAAGCTCTGCCAAAGTTACTAATCTTGATGAACTTTTGGTAGTGCGGAAGCAGTAGGTTACTGGTTATATTTTTTCATGTATACTGTGTGAATATGCTCAGACAAATTCATTCCTTCTATTCCTTTTATGCTTCTTGTTTGGATGCACGCACAGGCTTGGAAATTAATTATGCTGGAAGATAGAAAAACATTGGGCTGAAGTACATTCATTTGGTATGTTATATAGGATGTCAACAAATCAGATTTACATGCAGCAATACATGCCTAGAGCAGTGTTTTAATATACTCCTTTTTTCTGAATTTCACAAATTGTATGTTTTCCATTTTTTAATTAATAAATTATCAGGGATGCTCATGAAAGTCAGACAGTAATAACTTTGCCTAAAACTAGACAGAGTGTTGATTAGACATAGCTCCTCTTTCTCATGCAAGTCTGTCAGACAAGGTATCTGATACTGGAGGGAGCCTGCCCCCATTAATCCACTTGGAAGTTGTGCTGGGGCAGATACACAGCTGAGCTGAACTGCAACAGATTACGCAACCCTTCAGTGTATTTTAAACAGCTGGTATGGGGCAAAAGCTGTCTTTTCTTTGCCTGTTCAGTCCCTCTTCCTTAGGATCCCAATTTGTGCCTGGGACTCCTATGTGACACAAGAGCAAGATCAACAAAACAGCTGACTAAAAAGCAATCAAACTTGTATAATTTAAGCTATGTTCCGACCCAGTTCTCAGAGATAAGCTGTTATCACACTAAACCCCCATGCCAGCCCAATTTCAGAAAATTTCCATCTTCTCTATTTTTAGCTTATAGTTAGAAAGATGAAGTTATTTTAAATTAAATACATTTGAAATATATAAATAGAGCAAGGAAGGCACAGCGCCCAGAATAGCTTTACCATACTTGCAAAGTTACATTTTCATTTTAATGAAAAAATAACATTAAATAGACAGTAACATTTGCCTGTTGGGAGATGAGAACAATACAACCACATATTGTATTATTCAGTGGTACTAAAAGGAGATTGCCACCTTGGCTGTCTAGTGTGGTGTCTATTCTGACATCTTCAATGAGGGAGGTCATTGTAAAAGATTGTGATATGATTTCACATGAATTAGTTAGGCAAATCAAGTCACTGTTTTCTGTCCAGTGCTAGATTTTTCCTTGTCTTAGGTTCAGCTGCCACAGTTATTTTTCTCCTTCTCAGCAGCTGATGCAGTGTTGTGTTTCAGCTTTAGTCTGAGAGCAATGTTAATTACACACCAATGTTTTAGTTGTTGCTACATAGTGCTTAGTCTGATTAAGGACTTTTCAGTCTCATGCTCTGCCAGTGAGGAGGGGCACAAGAAGCTGGGAGGAAGCCGAGACAGGACACCTGACCCAAACTAGCCAAAAGGATTCTCCATACCACAGCACTTTATGCCCAATATATGAACTGAGGCGAGTCACTCAGAAGGCCCTGGAAGGTTCAGGCTGGGCTGGGTATCAGTCAGCGGGTGGTGAGCAATTAAATAGTGCATCACTTGTGTTAATTATTTCACATCCTTTTTTTTCCAGTTTTATGTTCTCTCCCCTTGTTATTTCCTTTATAATTGTTAGTAGTAGTAGTGGTAGTATTAACAGTAACAGTGGGTTTGTATCACACTTTAGTTACTGGACTGTTCTTATCTCAACCCATGGGGTTTACATTCATTCGATTCTCATCCCCATACTGCTGGGAGCTGGGGGGAAGAAAGGAGGGAGTAAGCGAGCGGCTGCATGGTTCTGAGTTACTAGCTGGGCTTAATGCTCTACACCTTAATCCAAAATATCATGAAGAGAACCTAGTATTATATCTAGACAAGAAATAAGGTATCGGTGCAATTATTCATGTTCCCAGGAAATCATGCCACAAAGACTGGTACTCAGATCTCTGATGCAATCTAGTAAAACAGCCTTTAAGTTACAAAGTGACAATAAGACAGATTTGTACACCTAAACATTTTTTTTTTTAATGTCATAAGGGAGCCTGTTTTTCTGAAAAGATTCAACAATCCCTTTTGGAATAGCTAATCTATTTAAGATGACCCTAAACCAAAGCATCCAAATACCTTATGTTTTCCGACTGCTTTGCCTCTAAGAACATGCGGGATACGAAGTCAGTGATAGATAAGACTGAGTGCATTGAAATTTCTTATATAATTAACATGATTTGGGCATTTTGTATTTTCCTGCACAATTTCAAAATTTTTATTTTTTTTTTTCATTAAAGAATATGGCAGAAAGAATTTGGGACATGATTTTCAATGCCTGATTAGTTCTCTTCAGGATCCTGATGCCCACATTTTCTGCAAGAACTCTGGTTTCCACTTGTATTAACAGAAGACTCAGCAGTGATATATGACAGAAGGATTATTTTATAAAATATAAGCATCAAAATGAGAAGCTTATTCCATGAGTTAGAAGCTATGCAAACATTTTATATAAAAAGGATCTGAAAATCTGGACCTAGATGAGGTTTTTGCCTGAGAAACACAATTTATTTTTTTGTTGTAGTAATATCATTAATTATGTATCCAACTACATTGAGAAAAATATAAATTTTAATATAGTGCACAAAGGTTGTTGATTTATCTTAAAAATAAACAAAATGAAAATTTTGATCAAGATGTTGAATACATTAAGTCAAGATGTCTCTGGTTGTAACAGATGATGATATTTTATGTACCTACTCATAAAAATGTTACAGATATCTAAAAAATAAATATATTAAATACAAATAGAATTTAATATGGAAGGTAATTTTAAATATTTGATGATATAATTAAGGATTGTTAATGTTCTTTATTTTCAGATTAAAAATTCATAGGGTATTTCATTCTTTTCATCTTTATTAGACAAGGTGTTAGCCATAATTATTTGTTTCATATGTTATAAACATTTCATGAATAACAACTATTTAAAATAATAATAAAAATGCCTTTTCCTTTAATTGCAATGACTGCAGCGTATGGAGATATAACATTGTATGCAGTTATGATGCACACTCTGCTACTATTTCTCCTGCATTTTCTTTAATTGAGAAAGACAGCTCTAGCTTTTCTCATTACTAAAAAACTAAATTATTTCACTGAATTGTTTTGAAATGAGCACTAAAAAAAATCTTTGAATTCATATTTGAAAAAAAAAAAAGATATTTTTCCTTGGGATCATTGAACTTCTCTGATATTGAAGATACTTTGGAAAAGTGCTCTAAGGGCACTTAGAAAAAGTTACTTGAGAAAAAAAATCTTCTACACAAGGAAGTTAGTGATTGAGAGGATCTTTACTGCCCAGATTAGCCTTTCTGCTGAAGGCTTGCAGAGTTATGTATACAGTATCAATGCCACTTATATCCTGGAGTCTGTAAGGAAGTGGGTGGGAAAAAATTGGTTAGGCTGAAAACAAAACATGTCCGAAATAAAGTAGTGTTCTGGAAAATCCAGACTGTCCCTAGTGTTGGACTCTCTACCAGTGACATAAGTATCAGCATTTCCTGTGTCACATTTGGCATCTGACTAAATTTGATTTATATTTTCGATCACTTGTGAGCACTGAAGGCAGACTGCCTTGATAGCTCTGGTAGCTCTGGTCAATGCCTAGGCAAAACTAACAAAAAAGCCCTACAGCATCATGAAATTTAACTGTTAGTTATAAGCTTTCACAGCTTTTCACAGAAGAGGGAGGATTTTCCTACCTGGATAACCCTGAAAGAGCTGGATTCTGATGGCAATCACACTTCCAGAAATAAGAAGAGGTGGAATCAACTGTTCTTCAAGTCCTGTGTTAGTGTATAGAAAAGAGAAGCTAAAAGTGTTGTGGGCTTCCTTCCAGAGAAATCCTAACAAGGTGCCAATAAATGGAAAATTTGGAAGCAATTTTTAAAGCAAGATCTAGTTTGGGTAAATATCTCCAAGGAAAGCAAAGCAGAAAAGGAGTTAGAGCAAGAGGAGAAAACAAACCAGTGGAGATTATATGCATTTTAATTACAAAGTCACTTTTAAAAAGAAATTTCTTGGGTTTATGATTTTTTTATTAGTTTGTTCTGGTTTTGTCTTGGGATCTTTCTACTTTTTCTTCTATTAACATTTTCATTTTGGACTGTGTGCCCACGGAAGAAAGGTAAGGGTAGGAAACTGAAAAAGACAAAAATACATAAGAATGAAGAAAAGAGGGAGGGGGATTGGAACATAATTTTATCCTTCAGAAATGCAGAAAATTCTAAAATAACATTCACTGTAACATTTTCAAGTAAAACTGTAATAACCTTTTGCAATACCTTTTTTTCCTCTCAAAAAATTTTCACCAATTGCAAAGATCATTTTTTTCCAGGGAAAAGAAAGACCCCTAAATGGTCATTCATATTTTTATTAACAAATAAAACATACTGCCTTTTAGATTTTCCATGTTAGAGTACAAAGGTCAGGGCCTTAACCATAAAAACATTGCTTCTAAATCCTTCTGTGTTCTCATTTTGCAAACAGAAAAGCTCAAGCATTATATTCTCAGAATCTGGTTTGATTTGAGCAGCACACGTCTTGTATTCCTCACTGACTTTGGACAAGTCATTCTGGATAGGGATCATCTTCCTTAGATGCTTAGGTTTTTAAGTATAAGGTATACATCTAGGCTTCTTTTATGGCTACAAATAAAAGCCTCCAGAGGATGATTAGCCTCATCCTAAAAATCAGTGGCTAAAAGATGTTGGATGAATTATTTCCTGCAATGTCAAAGAGAGCCTAGGGTGATTTTACAAAGCTTAAATGTCTATATTTTAGTCAGCTAAACTTAAGCAAGATGACTCCCACTCATAATTTCTCTGTGTCTCAGTTTCCTCCTCTTTAAAAAAAAGCGATTGTATTTCCCTGCTTCCCTGGGATGCTGGATGCCTAAATTAATTAAAGTTTGTAAAGCAGGTTGCATTTGTTGGATAAAGGCATTATATAAATGCAAAGTATGACAGACAGACTGATTGATTGAGTTAGATATGATAGATATTCTTTGGCATGCCAAAGTAGTATGGATGCCAGATGATATTATCTGAAAAATTCAGAATAGAGAAGTCAATGAGGTCTGGGCTGAGTTGAGCCACATAAGGCAGTCTCATCAAAGGGATGGCAGGCTTAGTTATAGCATCATGCAAACTCAAAGGAATTCAAAAGTTTGCCATTTTTGTTATCACACTTAATTTACTGGAGTTATAGAGGGAAACAGTATGAAAAATTGGTGAGGTTTACTGCTTGTGCATCCCTGAACTCATCGTTATGCACAGTTTTAGAAAATGTACAATATTTCTTATTCTGTGGATGGAGTACATCATTGTTCCTGTGATGGTTTATCATATTGGGTATAAAAAGGGAAATGGTGATTTCAGCTGCAAAATGTAAATTTCACTTATGGTGCTGATGATGCCTATACAATAATTAAATATGCATTGTGTAATGAATATATAATTCATAATTGTGTATATAAAATGATGGACACAGTAAAAAGTCAGCAGGCATAGACACATCACAATACAAAAAAGACTATCAGTGAGAATAAAAAGAGATTTGGCTAAAAAAAAAAAAAATTAAAAAAAAAAAAAAAAAAACCAAAAAAAAAAACAAAACATAGG
>JAOEHY010007308.1:0-23033 GCA_025447955.1 Psilopsiagon aurifrons | reverse complement strand
AGGAAGGGTGAGGATGTGGTGGTGGGGAGAGATTTCTCCAGCCTTTTTTTGTGCTGAATTGACCTGAAGACCCAAATACTTTGGATATTAGAGGCTTACCTGCATGTCCAATGCACTCCCTGCAAGCAGCCCCATATCTGCAGTGTCTATTTGCTGCTGGGCACTGCCAAACATGGGGCTAAATCACTCTTGCAAGAGATGGAACAAACCTGAGGTCTGTGCTGTTCCCAGAGAGGAACAGGTATTGCTCCGAGTGCCTCCTACTTTGCTGAGGAACTTGCTAAATCCTACCATCATGCAGCAGCTTCCATCTCTTCTAGAGCTCAATAAATAAATGTTCCTTCTTATGTCTGATGGAAGTAGGCACCTGTTTGGAGGAAAGCCCTCTTCCAACAAGCAGGGAGGATGGAGAGGTTGGAAGCCTGCCTGTAATCACAAGAGGGCAGAGTTGGCTCATGGCTCCTGAGCATCCCCAGCTCATGGACCCACGGAGGGGCTGTGAGAGCTGGCCTTGCCCATGGCATCGGTGGCAGCCAGAGCTGTGACACTTGCTGGGCTGTCAGCACAAATGTGACTCCATCCTCTGACTGTGCCCTTCAGCACCAATGTTACCTGGGGGGATGTATAAATAAGATAAGAATATCTCTTGTGACCCTTCTCTAGTTGCTTTGAAAGGTCAGCTGTACCCATGTGCGCTCATGGGCGTCTCGCTATGGCATTAATAAAAGCTTCATATTGATATTGATGTTAGAATTGAAAACATAAATTGGTTGTTAATTAACAGCTAAAGAGTGGCTCAAGCAGTGCTGGTAATGATGCATTGAGCTTGGTTTTCCAAGAAATGTCTGCTCTAAACTACACAAATGGCACAAATGCAGGTCACGGGTCCTGTTTGCATGTAAAATAGCAAAGGTGTCATTGCTAATGAACACATCTTCCTAGCAGGTACTCAGCAGGCTGCTCGTACCAGCACGTTTTGAGACTATCTTTTGTGACATTGCCTGGAAGGAGCTGGAATGATCACAGTGGGAAACTGCCTCCGGGTCACTTCTTGGTGGTTGCTCTTTCAGGTAATGCAGAAATGTGGATATTGAGGCTTTTAAAGAAATTGAAGATTTAGAATGATGACAGGAGGCAGTCTTATGTGACCTGTGTGGTTTTCAGGTAAGACCATGTGTAACCTTCCCTAAAGCCTTCTGGGTCTCATTGATGCCATGAAGTCCAGTAGTAAGTTATCTTGAATGGTCAACTCTACATTCTGTGGCATTTCTCCTGGGGTCGGGGAATAGAGATGGCTTTTTTGGACCCCTCCTGCAACTGAATTTCCTGGAAAGAAAAGAGTGGATCTCTAAAATGGATGGTGGCATGGCTCAGTCTTCAAAGGCATGTTGGCATCTCCCATGGCCCTCTCCCTGCTGTGAATGGGATTAAAGAGCAGCTGCAGTAGGGTTCGTAGTTAGCTCTGTCATCTATCCGAGCATCTCTAGTGTGAGTTTGCGATAATGGGGTGCAATCCTGGTGTTTGTACTACAGACCTTCTTCTATTGCAGTGACAGTTAGGTGGAACATGCCATTAACCTTCCAGGCTGCTCTGATTGCTCAGGTTTTGATCAGACACAGCTTGTATTAGTATGCGATGGCTAAACTCAGTGTAGTGTTGTCAGTGTCATCGGCTCTGCTGGCCAGCAGATCCTCTCTTCACTCCTTCATTCCCCTGCTCCATGCATGAGGAAAGTGAAGCTGAAGAACAACCTTGACATAGGGGTAGAGGATTTTGGCCAAAACCAACTAACAAAGCAAAAGCAAACTGCAAGAACCTCCCAGGTTTTGCGTGTGTTTGCACTCAGTCATTTTCTGTATCTTCTCAGTCTTCAGACTTCCCCCCTATTTTTTATCTTACCAGCCTTGCAACTTGCTTTGAAGTGGGACCTTCCAGATTCACATCCCCGTGGCTCACTTACTTCATTCAAGCACTGCTTTCATCCTCTTGCTGCCCTACCCAAGCCCAGCATTTTCACATGGAGCAAAGCGTATTTCCCTGATTAGTTGCATTTGCTCTCCATCTGGTGACTGGGTGACTAACGCGTTGGTGTTGCAATCCATGCAGAGGTGTCTTGTCACAGACAAAAGTGGTGCTTAGTGTAGCTGTGCTAGTGCAGGCATGCAAATGTGTCTCAATAGCTCCTGGAGCAGAGCCAGTCCCCAGCAGCTCCATACAGGGCCAAGGACGATGGGATGAACTTGTCTAAACAAGCAATCCCTTTCCACCAGAGCTGATGGAGGCTTATGATGATGTAGAAGGGAACCCGGTAGTGGAGCTGTCAGCCATGGACTCCAAGCAGGAGCAGTGTGAGAAGCACCCCAAAACCTGGGCAGTGGTGGGGCAGTTCTGGATGCTGTGTGGAAGCAAGAAGTGGTGGTAACTTCTCCTATCTTATCCAACTTTTGTTGTAAAGCCCGAAAAGAGCTTTTCCAGTGTGCCACAGATGAGGTGACAGGAAGACACAGATGGAAGGGAACTCCCTAAAGTGAAGTAAGCACAGTGGGAGGTATTTCATTAGCAAGGGAGATGGTGGTAAACGTTGCCCTTGTCTTGATGAGAATATATGGGGAACATGTGTGTTGGCACACTTGGCTTAACATAACTGAAGAGCCTCGTCTAAGATGCAGAGTAATGCATCTGAAGTTGCTTAGATCTAAACTTGTCCCTAGGCGTTTGACATTTCCCTCAGTGAAGACTCATCTTGTACTGTATGTTCATTATAGCTGAATTCTTTTTAAAGATGCTTGTGGTAGGGCATCCCATAAAATAAAATCAATTATGCCTCAGCCTTCTTATCTCTACTAAGTGTACAATGGGGATTGATTGTGCCTCTGAGAAGAAAATGCTATGTTACACTTCTCATCTATGTCTAAATGTATTCCTGGTAGACCAAACCCACTTAGAAACAAGTGTAGCAAGTGTAAGATTATGGGACTGGATTGTAGCTGGCACTGTTTTGTCCTGTCCTCGGTGGTACAGAGCGAGCCTTGTATTGCCTTAGTGTAGCATCCTGTTTGCAAACGCACTTGAGTGATTGTCTTGAGAAAAGTCACAAATGTAATACCTGCTCAAATCAGGCTCTTGGTGTGTCAGATTAGCTGCAGATGCAGTGCTAAAGCAGTCTTGTTTAATAGATTTTTATCTTCTGTACCAGTGGATTCAAAGGGATGAAAAAGATCCAGAGTTCTGGGCCGCAGCGTGGGAGGAAAAGCAGCCTCTGAGTCACTGGTGATTATTAAATGACAGCAGAATTGAAATGCCTCGAAAGCCCAACTGTGCACTTATGTAGGCTGCCGACTGTTGATGATGTGCAAAGGCAAAAGCCCTGACTTGAAATTCTCAGAGTCCTGTTTCCCTAAAGAAAAAAGGGAATAAAATGGTCTTTTTGCTGGCTTCTCAGCTGAGACATGAGCTCATGTTATGATGTAGAGGGCATGGCATTCCCTTGGACTGCTGGCTGAAATAGGGTGGCATCGTTGCCCTGGGCTCCAAAAGCACCTCCCTCTGTCTCCACTGCACTCCAGGCAGAGCCTGGTGTTCAGCCACCTGGCTGATGCTGGAGAGGAAGAGGACCGCTGGATGCAGAACTGCTCCTGCTAGCACTGAGAGATGCCCTTTTCTTTCCCACAAGGGTGAGGGATATAAAGCTCCAGAATAAGTTGCTCAATTGAGAGCAGTCTTCTCCATCCTGTGGTTCCCTTATTCACCAGCTCCCTTGCTTGCACTTGGGTTGGTTTTAATTCCCTCCGTCTGTGCCAGAAAGCTTTCAGGTCAAGGCTGAGGGGCATCGGATGTAACTGGAATGAAGTATTTCACCAGACTGCAACTCCTCCCCGGCGGACTTCGCAGTCTTTTCACAGCCCTGGTACCATGAGTCCAGGAGAACCCAAGCACTGTGAATCACTCCTGAGTTGGCACTGATGGCCTCAGGGACCTGATAGAGAGGAGCTGAGTCATGGAGGTGGGATGCAGGGCACTCCTTCACTGCAGCAAGCTGCCACCAGGCTTCCCCAGCAAAAATAGCCATGCCTGCTTTGGGTTCAGACGCTGCAGAATGCAAGCTTCATGTGGTGAGAACATATGAGTTAGGAGCTTAGCGCTCACTTTAAAGTCAGTAGGACAACCTTACTCCTCCCTGCTGACAGCCCCAAGAGACCCTGGCTCTCATCTCTGTGGCTTGACATGACTTTCTGCCCCTAAAACCGGTGCTAATTCTACAAAAAGATGTTGGAGCTACAGCCCAGGGCCTGGGCAGATGTTGGAGGTATTGGTAAGTCACTGGTTAAAGCTGTGTAAAGCTCAACAGGGCTTAGTTTGAGGTGAGAGCTTTGTCCCCAGATTATAAGACACAAATGTACCTGCCCCTGGCTCCTTTGGTAACGTTGGCTCCTTCCTCGCTTCCTCATCCACTTGGTCATCCCTAAGAAAACAGTCTTTTCCTAAATTTAGCAGCATAAGTGCTGTGGATGTTGTCTCTTCTCCCTCCTTCCCCACTTTCAAAAGGCATCTTAAAAGCTGCACAGCGATTTAAATGGCAGCTTGTTGGGAATCCATAGCAAATGACTCTGCAATTAGTAAATCTCTCCTATTGTGACAGCTCTATTATTAAACTGCCATAAATGCCAGGCTA
The DNA here is from genome assembly GCA_025447955.1 of Psilopsiagon aurifrons. Taxonomy (NCBI): domain Eukaryota; kingdom Metazoa; phylum Chordata; class Aves; order Psittaciformes; family Psittacidae; genus Psilopsiagon; species Psilopsiagon aurifrons. The sequence goes on along the minus strand of JAOEHY010007308.1, from coordinate 18,360 downwards.
TTAATCTGCTGTCTCCTCAATCCCCATGCTTCCCTTTCCTTGCCTGTCCTTTACACCACTTGATTCTTTGATTTCTTTTCCTTAATTTTCCTGTCTTCCAGCAAGAGTTTCCAGGGAGGTGGCGCTTGCAGGGGGGAAGAGGCGTTGTGGCACTGTCCCTTAGGAGCTTTTAATCCATAAGGTCTGAATGAATGGTCATTAATCTGTAAGGTCTATGAATGGTCATCTCTCATTTGCTTTGAGACTTTTGCTGCTTCAAAACCAGCCATGTGAAATGCCCAATTTGCAAAAATCAAAGTTTAGCTCTTAATGAAGCCCCTTTATGCGGGAAGTTGAAGGGGTAGGGAAGGAAACTGTGACAACAAATGGGCAGGATATTGACTTAAGACAAATCATAGCTGTCCTAATGGCAGGGTGAACTTTGCAGCTGCTCCCTCCCATGGTAAAGGTGTGCATCTCATTTCTTAGCCCATAAATCTGCTCAGGGACGTGCGGTGCTGTGGGTAATGTAAGGAGCAATGCAGGGCTGCAAACAGCAGTGGAAGCAGAGCCTCAGATAGATGGTGCCTCCATCTATTATGTCGGCATGTTGTGTGTTCTCAGTGCACAGTTGTACACACTCATCCCTCCTGAGGAAGCAGAGGGAACAGGAGCATGTGGAGGAGTGGATGCTGTAGCGTAGTACTGGGGTGACAAGGAGGTTTCACCTTTGAACATTGAGGTTGGCCTGTTGGGGACACAGTGCTGGCACCACTGTCCTGGGGTTTCCACTAAGGAAATAAATTGTGTCTTTACAGTGGTGTGAGGATGAGGTTAGCACAGGGAGGGGTCTGCTGCCTGGCAAGAAAACACTTGGGAAGGTCCCCACCAGCCTTTAATCTGTGATCTGGCTTACAGCTGCTGCTTGGGATGGTGCTGGTCTCAATGGAGAGGGCTGTTATCCTGCAGCTCCCCTGGCACCACGGTACCTGTGCAGCAGGGGCTGACGGTGCAACCTAGCAGAGAATCTGGATGTGTATTTATAAAATGTGTATGTACAACTGCCCTGTTCTTCTCCACTGCAATAGGAAGTGATACTGCCCTGTGCCACTATGCTTTCATCTGCTGCTTGGAGAGGAGTGTGTCTTGCAATACTGTCAGGATGAGCTCTTTCTGAGAGCTTGGAAATTTGGACCTTTAACAGCTGGAGTGTAAAAAAAAGCATCCACCTTGCTCCATGGCAGAGATAACAGCAAAGTGACCCATCACCCCAAAACCTGGGACTTGAAAACTGTTGTGAGCGTGAAGAGGCTTTTTCCTCTGCCTCAATGACTTGAATGTAGCCACACTGGTGTAAATTAGCTGCACTGTGTAAACACCTACATGCTCTTTGCACCCTATTGCTATAGAAACTTCCCCAGAGCCTGGGTACCTGCGCAGCCCCTTTGCTGCTGTATGAACATCAGGTACCTCTGAGCTGGGGCATCTGGTTGAGATCTGCTGTGGAATTGGCTCATTCTGGGCAGGACTTTAGTCTGCTGCTGCTTTTGGGCTGCTGAGGTATTAAAGAAAATGAAGATCTGCATCCACTTAGTGCCAGCTTTAGTCCCTTGTGATGAGATGGGCTTCTGCTGAGCATGCTGCCCTCTGTTAACTGTGGGTGTTTAGGAAGCTCTTAAATACAGTATTATACTCCTAATTAAGCAGAAATCCTTCAATCTGGCCTGTTTCATCTGGAATTATGCTCAACCATCAAATCCTGGCAAATACCATCCTCTTAGAGTAAGGGAGGCTGATGCAGTTGGATTGCCCCCTGTAGAGAGGCAAATCCAGCCAAGAGGCCAAGCTGTGCAGCCCTGGGGGGATGAGCAGAAACAGGGGCTGCTGGTGTGAATGTGCCCATCTCCCTTTTTAACAGCACAGGGCAGGCATAGCCATGGGCATCCACCTTCCCAGCCCTTCACCCCACATGATCCCAGTAAACACTTTTGTTGTCAGAATGTTTCCCAAGTCAGGGGAGTATTTTTGTGCTTGTCCATAGGGACAGTGATTCCAGAAGGGGAGGCTGGTTGGAGGCTTTCACCAGAGAAAGATGGGAGAGAGTGGCTTTGGGAGATGATTGATGTGATGTCTACACACGACTTGTGGTGCGACGCTAGAACTGAAGAAGCTGTGGCTGCCCCATCCTTGGCAGTGTTGAAGGCCAGGTTGAATAAGGCTTGGAGCAGCCTGCTCTAGTGGAAGGGGGGAGGTTGGAACTGGATGAGCTTTAAGCTCTCTTCCAACCCAAACTGATCTGTGAATCTGTGATGATTTGCGCAGATCATTTTCACCTTTCTCCTCTGCCACCTTTCTACTCTGGCTTAATCGCTTTACACCAGGAATGTGTTATTCTGGTTATAACTAAGGCTACAGTACTTTGTATACGTAATAGCTCATTTAATGTGGCTGCAATTCAGATCACAAACATCCTTTGCAATGGTGCAAGTACTGCTTAAATACCGCCCCAGTCCACTTGAGACAAATGCTGTTTGTAAAGGAATCTGGTCCTTAATTGCCTTGGAAAAGTCACAGGCAATGTAGGTAATTGTTAGTTATACCTGGTCCACCAGCATGTGCTTATTGCAGCGGTGCGCCTGAAATCTTGCAAAGAAGCTTTAATGCCCCCTTGGTGATCTTTCCCTCGGGTGTTTGTTGGCTCAGAGCACCTGTAGGCTTCATTGCTTTTTGATCCAGACCTATCTTCCTGTTGTCACCCATACATACATCATTTGTCAGCTCTATAGAGAGCAACCCCATCGCTTTCACTCAAATCTCTACAGCCATTTAAGCCTTGTGCTGCTTCTTAGCAACGAATTAATAGTTGAGTAAAAGGGTTTTACAGTACAATATATTTTGGAGAATATTCTTAAATTACCATTCCATAAGTCATTGTACAGAACGTTTCTGAGAACCTTTTTCTAGGGAGCTGTCTTAAGCCTTTAATGTTAGTTCCTGTTTGCAGTAGGTCTGGTTATTACTATGTGTCAGAGATGTCAGCTAATAGGAAGGTGGGAGACAGCAAACGTAGGTTTTCATAGCTCTTAGAGCTTTCAGAAAATAATTTTCTGTGCTTTTCTTTTTTCCCCTTTAAAAAAAGGGGCATCCAACATCTTTTTTGCCAAGTGTACAGCTTCAGAACTTGGTTTTCTCGACAATAATTTATCCAGTGCTGGTTCTGGTCTGGATTCTGGTGTTCATCTTTGTGGAGTAACAAGGTTTGCAGACATGGGTCTTTCAATATTGCTCCCAGTGGCCCTTGCACAGGAATGCACACTTGGAGTAGGAGGTGTAGCTCTGGAGAGTGGACTTGAGCAGCAGTTGCCTTGCATTTGTGCAGCAGAAACGATGTCCAGGAAAGCACAGGAAACCAAGGGAACAACTCTGCTCTGAACGTTATGGCAAAAATGAATAAATATCTTACTTGTAATGCCTGATTGCCCCTGTAACTACTGTGCTTCAGCATGCAAATGGCTGCTGAGGTAGCAGAGAACGTGGACTTGCTGCCTCTTCTCATGTGTAATCAAAAGGTATAAAGGAGGAGGTGTCTTTGCCATAAACTGGGTCACTGGGTTAATAGAGTTTTGAAAATATCCCCTCCTAACCCATGCCATTAATATCTCAGCATCCATCTAGATTTTAATACTGTCATATGCCTGTGATGTGCTTGTCTGTCATTGGCTTGCTCTGAAGGTTTTCTCCCTTAGTAAAGGAAATACTCTGTGTGATAGAGATCGCTGCTGAATGTAATAGGATGCTTTGACTGGCAACAGTTCGTCTTCATTTGAACACTAAATATTCCATTTCTCTAGCTAGTGAAGGGCTTGATTTAGGAAAGCAGCTCAGTGACTATTCCAGGCACGGGTTTGAAAAGGTAATATTCAGCTGCACTTCGTACAAATTCAGCTAGGTGAGCTTTTCATGTTTCTGTGTCTAGTACCTGTTCCCTGTTCTTTTGTGTCTCCTGCCATGGGTTTGGCTGAGACACTCTTGTATGGGTGGTGTTTGCGCTGCTTTCTTGCTGGGTTTTAGTGTATTTCCTTTTCATAGTGATTCAGCAGGGAATTTCAGGTTCTAGAGGGAGGAGGAATAGGGGAAGCAGTTAATGAGCTGTATTTGCTGCTCTGTCAAAAGAGATGAATCTTCTCTCTAGTTTACAGATTACTAAAGTTAGGAACTTTATCCAGGGATTTGAGATGAACTGGTTTCCAGGAAAAGATGTCTTTTTCATTGGCCATCCTAGAGGAAGCCCTGGTGATGCTCTTCTGTTGGACAGCTCATATAGGTGGAGATGGATCCCTCCCCTAGTGCCTTCCTGAATGGTGTTGCTCTTGTTCTGAACAGCACTGCTAAGACTTCGTGAAATACAACATTAGCTTTACCTTCCTATTGATTCAAACATGAAATGCTTCCTCCTCCTCACCATACCTTCTAGGCCCGGGACCTCTGTAGGCTTTCTGAGCTGCAGTCTGAGCAGGGTGGCTTGGCACACTTGCTCCTAGCAGTGTGGCATTTCCCAGTCTGATAATGGGAATATGACAGAATGCTTTGCTCCTGGGTGTGTTACTCTTTTTGGGCTGGTAGGATCATGCAAGGAGGTGCCGGGTGCCTGGTTTTCTGAGCAGCAGGGGTGCAGATGTCACATTAAGGAGGACTCAGTCCTCCTTGCCCTGAGGCAGCAAGAGCTGAATAGCCATGGCCTGATTTTATTCATTTTCAGATGTGTTTAAACTTGCTTTTTCTTCCCCTTCCCTCCTTCTGAGAATTAGGAGTTGCTCTGCCTTTGCTATTAGGGATCCTCCTCTCCCTCCTTAAGCACATCTCTCCCAGAGAGATCACACTGTCAAGCCAACCCCTTTTTCTCATGTCTACTCCAGGCACTCAGGATTACCAGCTAACTTTACCTGTGGCTTGTAAGAGCAATAGTTTGTAGTTGCTGTTGTGATTAGCAAGGCAAAAGGTGTTTCTCTCTGCTTACATTGAAGGCAGTTGTTCTCTTCACCGGCTCCTTTAAATCCTCTCCCAGCCTAGACCTTAGCAGCCAGGTCCTGGCCCCCCTGAAGTTTGTGGGATTATGCTTTGACTTCCATGGGATAATGATTTTCCTGCCCGCGTGCAAATGACACCAACTACCAGTTGCAAAAGGAGAATGGTCAATTCATTTGTTTGCTGCTCTCTCTCCTGCAAGATTTACATCCATCAAGGATTTTTATAGGCCGGTGCTGTGTCTTTCCTGATGGGGATGTGTGCTGAAGGAGATTTATTGTTCCCTTCCTAATAGATAGCTGTAATTTGATTTCGCAACGACCACTTTATGTGCGAGAAAACGATTCCATTGTGCCACCACGCAGCATTGGGAGCATTTGTGGCCATGGGGGCATTTGAATTAAAGAGAGTAAAGGCTGCACATCTGCTGCCCTCCACCTCTATTCGCAGAACAGTGCTAGTCCTAAAGAAAAGAGAGCAATTAGCTTGTAAACCCTTCCTGAACCCACTGGAAGATTAGCCATTTTCAATTAAAGCATTTCAGCTGGAAAGATAATGGGCTAAAATTTCCAGCTTTTAAAGTATACTATTATTGACTGTGTGGGTTTATTTCTGTCAATGTACATTCTTTGGAATTAGCTACCCTTGGATAATTCGGACTGCCTTGCACCATACCCTGTTTCCCACTCTTTCCGCTTATAAAGCAAATGGCAAACCGACTCTGTGGTCCGTCTTCTGGCCTGTTGCAACTAGCCCAAATCCGCTGTTGTCGTTTGGACCCAGGCTGGGGATGAGCCCTGAGCTGTACTTTTATGGGTTACTGTAACTCATGAGTAAAAGGAGAAACCTTTACATACTGCTATGAACGTGCTGCAACTGTTCCCGGGAGCCCGGATGGGAGGAGGGAGGCTGATTCCCATCTTGCAAGCCTGCAATAACAAGTAATTTGCGGTCCCTCGGGGAGGCTCCGGATGCCCTAAAGCCAAAATACTTCTTTCTGTATATCTCTGGCCCCAGCACTTGGGGGTTACCTAAAGCTGTGTGTGGCTCTGCTTTGTCCCAGCTTGGGTGGTAAAACTTCACAAGCCGGAGCAGGAGCCAAGCGGGCAGATGGGAATGCCTCACCCCAAAAAAACACGGCTGAGCCGTGCTCTGTCAGACGGCATCTGCATGTTCCAGCTTCTGAGAGCTGCACTGCTCCTCAGGGTGTCCGGGTAGAGCCGGGAGCCTTCCTGCGGCAGCAAAGGAGCTTGACCTGGTTTCACCCGGGCTGGAAAGCCCTCTCTGCTTGCTTGCTGTGATTGCTCCCCGTTCCCTGCAGTTACTGCACGAACGCAGCGCTGGCATCACTCAGCATGGGCTGTGCTGCACGCCCAGCTGGGGGAAGACTGAGGCTGGAGCCAACCGGCAGCTCGTGGTCTCATCCAGTGCTGGCCACCGCGGTGTCCCCCTTTGAGTGGGTATCCCTGTCTGCATCACACATGCAGCCTTGCATCCCCTGCTTCCGCAAGTGAATGCGGTTGGTTGTGTTTCAACGGGCTTGGCTTTTTGGTCACTTTGTGTGACTCAAAGGCAGCTGTGCCCATGCTGCTGGTAGGGGCTGGGCTGCATCTGAGCAAAAGAAAGAGAAAGGCTGATCTTTTAAGGACCTGCTCTGCTACGTAGACTGAGGTACCTGATATGGAAAATAGCCCTCTGGCCATGGCCAAGCACTTCTGAGTGAGGCAAGCTCAGTGAGCTCTCTGAATGAAAAACCATGCAGAGCTCTCACTCCTGGGTGCAACGTGGGCTTTTTCTGAGTCATGAAAACTATTGGTATTGCTCCTAGTTCTTGGCTGTCTCCCATGCGGATGTTGGCCAGGTCCCACCTAGCTTTGCCTTGTCTCCTCTAGAAGAGTTGCACAGTGTAAATACTGCACGGTAGTGTGTAAGAATGGATGTAAGAGCCATTAAAGCTTTTCTTGTTTGAGGAATACAGCTTGGTGCTCTTGGGATCTTGGCTTTATCAAGCTACTGATACTGTCTTTTTGCAGTCAGTGCTTTTCCTGCTATTTCTTTGTTGAAATGCATATGAAAATATGCCTTGGAAAATATTTTACATCTGAACTAGTTAATGCAGCACCTTGGAGAGAAGGTGTCTGATGCAAGAGTACAAATGAAGCCTCATTAAGCAGGAATTCAGTGGTTCTACTGAATGCCCCAGCAATTAAATTTCATCTTGATTCATATGCAGGTCAGGAGAGTCTGGAAGGAGAATAGAGGAAACAAAGCACTGTGGCTCTATACTATGTAAATTAGTGTTAACATGGCATTTCATTTATTGTTAATGCATTGTTACACTGCTACTCATTGAGAAGAAACTGTGTGACAACTGCTAAGACTGATGACCCACTTGCTTATTTTTCCATCTGTGTTGGCAGCATTGCCTCTGAAAAGACCAGTGCCAAGATAAATCTGTTAAAAGGGGGAAGATGCAGAGGTTTTTGTTTCCACAGAGATGAGTGGAGTTGGATGCTGACTTAATGTTAAGACTTGACCTTCAGGCTGCAGTAAGCTGTAGCGTTGCCTCTCTCTTGGAGTCAGATGAGGCAGGACCACATCCCTGCTACTAGAAGGACACTTACTTTGGGCTGGGTACTTCCAGGATCAAGAGGAACAAGTCTTCGGTTCCTACTACTGGAAAAATCTGAGCTCTTGTTGAGTGTAATGTGGTAAGGGGTTCAGAGATGCTGATGTGCTTTGCAGCCCCATCAATGCACTCACACCTCTGCTCCCACAGAGCATCTCCATGTTGTCATTTGGGCTGATTGGGCTTGGAGTCTGCTGTTCTATTTTTGGAGGGCTGAAGTGCCATCTCCTCATTTTCTGTCCTATCCAAATGTCCACAGCAGGGTACATTTCCTCTCTTGTGTTTTTGATTAACATGGTCTTATGTTGATAGAACTGTTTCATCTAAACTGCCTACCCATAGTGGGGAGGAGGGGCGGATACTGATGGGTGCTAATACAGACCCATCACTCTTTTCATTCTTAGGGATATTAATAAAATATAAAGAAGAAACAGTATTTCTGCTGAAGAGGAGAGACCATGGACTGGTTCTGTCAGGGCTGTACTGATGCTGATATTGAGGAGCCAAGTGCAGCTGCCACGCGTTCAGTATGAAGTGTAGTGGTTTAAATGATCTTAACACCAGGAGCTAGTTCCACCACTAAAGAACTTAGACTTATTTTCCCTCCAGCTTTTTATCTGTAAACAACTTGCTATCATTCTGGTGCACTGATCACTAGGAGTTGAGAAGATGGGAGCTCTTGGGCACTTTGGTTTCCCTCAGTTGCACGGTACTGCTCTTGGTCTCAGTTTCTGCAGGGTTCCTCCATTCGCACATAGTTCTTTGAGCTGGTTCAGTGCATGTTCAAGATGATATTACTTGTGTCCCAGAGTTGTTTGTTATCTCTTAGCTACATTGATATGAAAAATTTGAGGAGGAGAGGAAAATAAAGCCAATTAAGAGCATCCTCAAATGGGGGTGTATGCTTTGCCCAGAAAAAGTGCTTTTCTGTACAATATGGTCACAGAGATAGAGAAAAATGGGAGAAATAGGGTTGATGTAGCGCAAAGTGATGAGCCCTCTTTCAGATGCTGTGCATGCAGCTTCCAGAGCTCTGCTCCTTTTGGACCAGGTCATAAACTCCCACCTTGTCCTGGCATGGCAGGTGATTGCCGATGGATCATTAACCTCCTGCTGCATTGCTTATTGTTGTGTCTTGCTAAGCTCATCTCCATTTGCCTTAAAAAAATCCGGAAAGCTGAGATTCACTTTTGTTGGGATGACCTCTGCTAACAAGGTCCCTGAATGAGCTCTTTTGTATCATTAGAGCTGGCTGGGGAATAAAGGATCTTGCAGTTTGCTGCAGCCTGTTTGTCTTCTACCATTTCTCTTACCAGCACTGGAGTCCCCAAACGTGTAGTGTCCTACTCTGATTACCCAGACAAATGTACAGCAACCATTTTATTGTGCTTTAGTGGTGGAGGGAATGGATGGGAGTCCTGGAATTACCTCTAGCAGAGCTCTCCATCTCGGTGCTCTGCGTGTGTGTGCAGCAGGGGCTGTAATTGCCTACTGGATGAGTCAATTTATCTTTCAGTGTTCATTATGTGTAATAAGTTAATGTTTAGGACTGGCTTATGGAATTTGCACTTAAAGGAAAGAATAATCAAGGACTTCTTCCTCTGGCTCCATTAGTAAACTGTTTAAATGCTCTTTTCTTTAAAGATTCGTTTTAAAGTCCGTTCCCCCTTTCCCATAAAAACATATCATTAGAACAATGGTTTATATATATATAACACCATTTAGTGGATGTGTGGGAAAAAAATGCATCTGCTTAGATCAGAGATGGGCCCTGCTGCATCCCTCAGGGTATCATGCAGTTGTCTGGAGTTTCTAAATAAGCACAGCTATGTAGAATTGGAGCAGATGAAATGGAGCAAACATGCAGCTAGTGGATAGCTGGGTAATCAGCTGTGAAGTCTCTTCCACCATGCATGTGATGGGTCTTCCTCTTGTCCCTCCTCCTCCTTGTCTCCAGCAGCCAAAAATCAATCAAGGAGGGCCGTAGGCTCTCCAAACTTCTTGATTTTGTGCAGAGATGGGTTGGAGTTCCCAGTAAGACATACAGAAAGACTGGGTTTGCTGTGCAAGAAACAAGCCTTGCCAGGGTGGAAGAGCAGGAAGAGGGTAACCCAGCCCCAGGCAGACCTTGATGGGCTAGCATGTATTTTTAAATGGAAGAAATAGGATGGGGAGAAGGAGATGGTGATGTAAAATGTTAATTTAAGGTTTAAATTTAAAAGAAAACGTCTGCGTCAGTCCCTCCTGCACCTTCCTAACCCACAACAATTTCTGTTGCTATTAATATGATTTCATATGCGGTTAGAACCTCGGTGTTTCTCTGTGCACTCTAAGTGTGCGTGGTTGGGTGTTTTTCCTCACCATTTTCCTGTGGCTGACTGTTCGTTATGTTCATTCAGCTGCCTTCAGAGAGTCTCTTGAGACTTCCTAATGCAGAGTGATGTAAGATCTCCATGTTCTCCCAGGCTCAGAGCATGTTCAGCATAAATGGTCCATTTCAGGACCTCACTGAAGTATTTCACAGTCCTGGGTCTTCTGACAAGCGTGCTTTTGGATGTGGTTAAATAAGTAATGGTTTAAGTTGCAGGAGCAAAAACCTGTCAAGCAGTGGACTAAATCATAGATATTCTGAAGAGCCTGTGATCTTCCCTCTGTCATCCTCACTGCCTTGTTTGCATTAAAGTGTATCCTGTAAATGCCATCCCAACTAACTAAAGCTAAGTGAGGTCTGCACCTTCATTCCCACTGTTCTGGGAGGGTTTGTAGGTTGGCTGTAGAGAAAGATCTATTAAGTTCAACAGCAGGACAGCATGCACGGAAGGATAAATCAAGTGCTAGTATATGTGTGATTGTATGCTTCTCTTTACTTGCAACAAATGAATTTTGCTTAAAGGTCAACCTGATCCTGAGAAGAGTAAATATCCTTTTCTCTGCACTGGTGGTCTTTTGACTGGTAGCACCTCTTTAGTTGAGTGAGAGCCAAGAGCTTTCAGGATGGGTGTTTCCCATAGGGACAACCCAGAAGCTGTTCTAGCCATGGACTATCTTAAGCCCATGCTGTCGTTCAGCTCAGCATTTTATAATGAAGAGGGGCCCAAGAAAAAGGGTTCCCTACACTCTCTTTTCCCCTAGGATGGTAATAGGAGATCAGAATATGCCAAGAAACCTGAACTGATTTTTTTTTTCCCCTCTTTTTTCCTGTGGAAAGTCTTTTTAAACATCCCCCCAGCCCCTCATGACCCCCTTATTTTTCCGATTGGTTCAGTGTGTGGGCAAAACCCAAGTATTCTTAGGTGAGACTTGTATATAGTAAATATTGGCAGAGCATTTTTGGATAGCTGCTAGTTCCTAGCAGGCAAGCATTCAGCTTATGTCAAGAAGTACAGAAGGATGTAGAGCGTGTTCATAAAAAATCAAAGCTCTACATACTGCTCCTTGAGTTTGCCAAGTTGAGGTTGATGCCACCCACTCTTTTGACATCTGTATGTTTTAATGCCATAACATATCTTTTAGGGCTGCCTAATTTCATTGGTGTGTATGGTGTGGACCCTTTTTCTTCCCCATTAGAAACTCAGACTGTTCACTTCAACTGGTTGTAATATAGTGCCCCCTGAAACGTGAAGAAAGTGTTGTGTTTATTGCTTTTGGCCAGAAACCATAGAGTAAACATCCTCTTCCAGGCTCCTGGTGCCTTGGTCTCTTGCCAGCCAGCTCAGCGAATGCCACAGAGAATGCTGGGTTTGAAATGCCAAAATGTCTTTTATTTCTCTACCAGCAGCAGAGGAATGGGGCAGCTCCATCCAGTTCTCACCCACAAAATCAAGCAGCTTCAACTATGCAGTAGACCTGCCCTCTCGTACCCTTTCTTCATGCATCAAATATTCTGGGAAGAATTCTATGGCGGCATAAAGAGAAATAATTTGGTTTAGTTTTTCTTCAAAGCATCGTGTTGGAGACATCCATTTCGTGGCATCCAAAGTCATGGGCTGTTCCCAGATTAGCAACTTATTGTTGTATTTGTGGTTTTTCCTTTAAGATGAGATTTCTCTGCAGCAAAAGCATTAATAGCTATGTGAAAAGATTTCCAATTATAAATCTTGGCTCAATTACCAATTAAGTCTATTGTCAGACTGAATAAGTTCTTAAAAACAAATTATGAACCAAAATATCTCTTTGTAAGTAGGTTTTTTTATTTAGTAATTTTATTGCTTTTGTATTAATTGTCTGTGCATGAAACAGCTGAGTTGGAAGCAAAATAGAGATGTTGCTGCATTTCAAGTCAAGCAAGAACTCTGGCATTAGGATAAATCTCAGTTTTCCTCCTCCACGTGGATCACACAGAGTTAGGGTCCCTAGGTCTGCAAAATTACCTGCTGGCACATCTGGATGTGTTCAGGCCCTTTTGGTTTATCCTGATTTGTTTCCTAAGGAAACAAGACATCACCTTGCAGCTTCTCTATGAGCTTCCTTCTAAATCTGTAACCTCTTGGCCACTTTCAGTCAAATCTAGTAGAAGTTTCAAACATAACTGGACCCTGATACAGAAAGGTTTTTGTGCCTTGAAACATGCTTGTCTTGCTCTCTCTTCACTGTTTGTGGATATAATCGTAGAGTCCTAGAATGGTTTGTGTTGGAAGGGACCTTAAAGCTCATCAAGTTCCAACCCCTGCCATGGGCAAGGACACCTTCCATTAGAGCAGGCTGCTGAAGCCGCATCCAGCCTGGCCTTGAACACTGCCAAGGATGGGGCAGCCTTATAATTTAGGTGAAACCAGTTCCCAAGGTAATAGAACAACTGCAGAGAAAACTGCTTTTAGGATGTAAGCCATGGGTTGGTTGGTACCAACAGAGTTTGTCTTACAGCTTGACTGAAATGGAGAACTGTGTGGTGCTGCAGGTGGAATGCAAACCCTGTGCATGCCATCGCTGCCTTCCGTGCCTGGGACAGTAGCATCACCTGCATGCTCTGCATCTCCAACACAATTCATTTTGGTTTTCATTTTAATAGCAAAGGAAGCAGACACTAATTTATTATTATTGCAATTTATTTCTGGTCAAAAACTCTATCTGCAGGACCAGGAGTTTTGGGCAAGCCATGAAGCATCATGTCCTGGAGGGCAGGACTCCCCATGACCAGCTTTGCATTGCCCTTGCTGCAGTCTGTTGCTCACTCAGATCCTAGCGCAGGACCTGCCTGCGTTTTGGCAGCACTGGTTTCTCTGCCCTTCCTAAGAAAGGGTTAACCCGAGCTCTCAGAAAACGCTGTAGGCAGGACACAAGACTGCAGCTTCTTACTCCCTTTACTAGCGTTTCTGTGTGTGTTTGAGAGGCAGTGTAATGGTTTGACAGCAGCTTGACATTGCCTTGCAAGGTGCTGGAGGCTCTGCAAGCACTTGCCAAGAGGGGGTGGGGGAAGAGGAAAGTGTGTCAGGCAATACTGCAGTCCCAGCCTCTTCTTGCATTCAACCCCACTGCTGCGGCTGCAACTTGAGGTTTGCTGCCAGCCAACTTCTGCCGCTGGCTCCGAGCACTGCACAGAGGCAGTGGGACCCTTCCTTTATTCCTCCTCCTTATTCAGTTTGATTTTTTCCCTGCCTCAAGTCCCCATGAGATTCCCCAGAAGGTCTCTGGTGGCGAAGGGCCAGCACACCTCAATGGGATGATGGCTCTTGACCGGCGGGGTGCGAGGTGGAATACCGCTGGGAATGAAGCGCACGCTCGACATTTGCTGTATCTGCCGGCGAGTCAGGGTTCAGTGGCTGCATCCCCTTCAACCAGCTGCTCCCTTTAATCACCGCGCTTCCAACTTTCCCTTTGCAATGCCTGATGGCCAGCCGAGCCAGCAGAACTAGCACGGGATTTTTAGGACCCTATACCCTTCATCTTTCCTGTTTCTATCTCGGACTGGCGGGTCACATGTGAAAGAGCCATGTAAAAACACTTCATCCTAAAGGATTGCTTCATTTCTGAGCCCTCCCAGGCTGGAGTGCCCAGGACGATTCCTTCCCTGTTTTCCGCTCTGCTCGGCTGGGGGAGGCAGCCTGAAAGTGAGCCTGAGCTGGCCGGAAAGTGATTCCAGTGCAGGCAGGGAGAAGGAAAGGAGCGGCTGGTGCAATTAACTGAATGATTTGATAGATAACAGCAGACATGCTTTGTGGACTGAAAAAGGATTTGCAGTCAGACTTTGGTGAGTGAGCCTATCTGTATCCCCCCCTCCCTCCTCCCGTAGTTTACTTTGGGGGGGGGGGGTATTCTATTTCCTTTAATCACTATCATTAACTGTTTCATGTGCAGCTCTGAAGGGGGTTTACAAATCCAAACTGTGACTTAACTGCTTTGATTTATGAAATATATCTCTGCTTCTCTGGAAAGAATTTCTCCCTGTGACCACTGGAGAGTCTCCTTCAGGGGGCTTCCCTCCTTCCCCTTTCCAGCTGGAAGATTGGCTGACGTATAGGGTCTGTTCGGAAGGCACCCCTGATATTTGGGAGCCTTTACAGCTGGTTTTGCTTTATTTAAAAGGACCCCCCCAACTCTAAACGTAGTTCTTTAATTTTCAAGATCAGTGTGTAAATAAATGGGCTGGGCATTCAGCAACGGTGAACAGAGGACTGAATGGGGGGGAATGTGGGTAAAGGATTCTGCTGAACGTGGTGGGATTGCTGCCATCACCCCCACCTCTGCTGTAGTCTACTACTACCTTGCCTAATAAGTATTTCAGCTCCTGCTTGAAATCTGCCACTTCAGTGAGCTGCTGACCCCTGGTTTAGAAACCTGGGGTGAGCAATTCACTACTGCTATGGGGTATAAAGAATTGTATTCCATTTCTGCAGAAGGGTGGGTGTGTAGATGAGGGTAGAAGGGCACCTTTACGAAGGGCACAGGCACCAAATCCAGCCCCCCGTCTTTCCAGGATGGATAGGCTCTGGTATTTCAAATGGGGTGCAATATTCAGGTAGTTTGTGGCACGCTGTAGCTCTGCTTATTGCAGCTAAATATACTGCATGGAGCTTGCTCTGCTGCAAGCATTTCCCTTCTGAAAGCCAAGATATGGGATTTGGAATTGCAGAGGTAGTTCATGGTTTCTGAATCATTTTACATTGCCTAACCAGAAGCAGTAGTGGGACTGACTTTGTCCTCTCCTTGGCCTCAGGATGTCCTAAAACGTGAACCTAACTGAACTGGTTGCCTGCTACCACAGACGGTGACTAGATGCAACATCCACTTAGTATAGCAGTACAGCAAGGAGTGATGGGGTTTATTTTAGGCTGACTGAGCCATGGCGATGAGTTCTGGTAGGAAGAGGGAGTCTGGGTGCGTGATTTAACAGGGCAGGAATGCAGCCGCTCCATGAAAAGATCAAAAGACAACTTGGCAGGAGCTCCATCACTCCTGGGGCTGAGCCATAAGCTGGGGCCCTACCTCAGAGGTGTTTGACACTGTGCTGAAGGTCTCCTGGGTGCTGCCAGCCACAGGGGAGATCATTCATCCACTTTCTCTAATGTGGCAGCTGGTGCTTCACACAGGCAGTTCTCAATGATCACTGTGTTGCTGCAAATGGTGGTGTTGGGTGTTTGAATGAGGGTGGTGAGGCACTGGAATGTGTTGCCCAGGGAAGTTGTGAATGTTCCATCCCTGGCGGAGTTCAAGGCCAAGTTGGACAGAGCCTTGGGTGGCATGGTTTAGTAAGAGGTGTCCCTGCCCATTGCAGGGGGGTTGGAACTGAATGAGCTTAAGGTCCTTTCCAACCCAAACTATTCTATGATTCTGTATTCCTGATCTCGGCCCCAACCTTTCTTGGAGAACTTTGGGTCAATATTGTGCATGGCTCTGGCACATATATGGGGATGGTGCAGTCACTGAGCTGGTAAAGAAATCTTCATCCTGGTATCAGACCCTTGCAGCTTGTTCTGGTGGGGCTCCTGAGGACCAAGGCCATACTGTCAACACATGGTGCTGTTTTCTTCAGTATCCTGCAGATGAGACCATCCTTAGTACCGCAAAGACAGAGGGGTTTGGACAACCATCTTGTTTCATTTCTGCTGTCCTTTTTAGTTAGTTCAGTGCACAGATAGAAAGCTTTGAGGCGTCCATTGGGTTTGGGCATCGCAGGCATGTAAGGGAGCTCTCTTTTGGTCTCTCTGCTGAGTTCTTAATGGGTTTTTTTTCTGATAACCTGGCTTTTTCATGAGAATCATCTCATCTGGAAACCACCCAAGATGGAAGCTATAAAGTGAGTTGTTATCACTTCACTCATTTTAGCATTTTAAGCATGATAGGAAAAGCAGAAACCACATGAATTGTTTCTAAGAGGATCCAAATGTTTCAGAAGTGCACCACCATTAGGGTTTTGGTGATTTCTGTCCTCCAGCCACTTCTTATGGGACATGTTAATAACACTGAGTGTTTGTTCTGTCATTCAGAACGAAAGGGATGGAAAATGCAAACAGTGATGTTTTGGAGAAGGTGAGGGAAGCATTTATTTTCTGATAAGAGTAAGCTTGTGTGTATCACATTGATACCAGAGGAGACCCTGCCTTTGAACATCCAGCCCAGCATGGGCAACTGGTGATACCAGTGTGATAGTGTGTTTCCAAAAGAGACCCTTCATCTTGCAATAGAAGACTTCCCTAAAGTACTTTACTGCCTTTCTGAAGTCCAGGAAGATTCTCTGTGTTTTGCTGTAGCAAACTTCATGCTCAGTCAGTCCTTACTGCAGGATGACTGCAAGAGTGGGCAGAATGACAAAGCGCATGGGATCTCCTTCATGCTGCTCCAGGTGACTAGCTGAGGGTCCCATCCCATACCAGCCTGAGTTAAATAGTTGATTGACTACAGCAGAGACAGCTTCAGAAGACCCCTTGTATTTCAGATATATGCATTTAGGTGACTTTGTTATTCTTTATTTTTTAACGTATGGTTTATATAGAAGGTAAAGGAAAACTAAAGGAAGATGAGGACGTTCAGTGATTTTGTGTTCAGATTTGTTGTTTTTTTCTAGCAAAGTTGTACCCTTTATTTGCAGGGTGAGAATGGCCAGGAAAAGAGACTTCCTAATAGATCTTTGCCCCTTCCTGCTTGCTGGTTTTCAGGGAAACAGCTCCTCTGTTCTGTCCTGTTCTCTACTGCAGCCCCAGACCTTCCCCACCCATCAAATAGACAGGAGAAACAGAGAAAAAAATGTTTGAAAGGGAAAACTAATGCAGGGAGCTAGAATTAGACAGGAGGAAATCTTCATAGATAAATCTCCTAGGAAGAAAGATTTTATCTTTCTTATTGAAGAATTTATCACAATAGTGCTATTTAATATAACTCCTGCTCATCAAGCTGCTCACATCACTTGTCAGCTTTGCATCCAACGCAACAAAATGAAAGATTAAAAGAAAAAGAAACTGGGCTGTGCGTATCAAGGCAGACATCCCTGGTTCTGGAGCTGAATCACGGTGTTCTTCATTTCCTTAAGCCAAAACTGGGCAGGGAGAGTTTGTCTGGGAGCTAGCATCGGCCATAGTTTTGTTTCTGTCTGCCCACCTTGTGTTTGAATATATCCGTGCTGCAAACACCACATCAGCTCAGATTCATTCACTAGACTTAAGGAAAAGCTTTCTGCATCTGCATTTTTGATGCCATCGCTTCCTGTCCTAACACATATGATAGATTACTTCTTCCCTCTGTGAATCACTCTTCTGGATGTCTGACGACAGCAATAACACTTACTTTCCTCTTTACTATAAACAGCTCATTTCTCCCCCCAGTCTCAGAAGTTGTCGTCTTTTAGATGCCTAACCAGGCTGCACTGATTCAATCTGAATGAACTTCAGCTGTATCGCATCCTTCTTAAACTGTGGTACCCAGACCTGGGCACTGCATTCAAGCTGAGGCTTTTATTGATGTTGTGTAAAACAAAAGGATGATTTCACAGCTCTTGCAGACTATAACCACCTTTCTATGTAAAGGGTGTTAGTTTTTCTTGGAGATGATGTGGCATTGTGGAATTACATTTGGTTCGCAGTCCACGATATCTGAGGAGTCCTTCTTCAGCTGTCACTTAGTTTTTTCCCCATCCTTTATTCATTTGATTGCTCCTGCCCGGGTCTGGTAGCTCGTATGCACCTCTGCTGAATTGTGTATATTTGGTTTTGCAGCATGTCTGAATCATTCTGGATTCAAAATTCACTTCCCAGCCTGTTTCCAGCCCTTCATAGCTGGTGGCTGTCAGCAAACTTAATAGGAACAATCTTTCTGCAAGCATCCGAGTCATCTGATGAAAACCTGGAGTTTTACCAGGCTGGGAATGGGCCCACACAGCACTTAGATTAATACATCCGTCCCTTCTGATTGTGAACAACTGAGGAGTTTTGTCAGTGTGTGGTTTTCCAATCAGTTTTGCAAACACTTCTAATCATCTATCTCCTGCTTCCCAAACATACTTGTAAAAATAGCGCCTGAAAGGGTGGCAGAAGCATTTCTAAAATTGAGATATAGCAACTTGCATTTTCTCTTTCCACAAATGTTGCTCTGTCATAGGAATTGAGTGGGCATGACTTACTTGTGGGAAATCCGGGTTTGCTTTCAGTCGTCCTCGTCTTTTAGCAGCTTCCACACACAGATGGCCAGTTCCAGGAACTGAGATTTGTCATAGAATCATAAAATAGTTAGGGCTGGAAAGGACCTTAAGCTCATCCAGTTCCAACCCCCCTGCCATGGGCAGGGACACCTCCCACTAA
>JAOEHY010007307.1:0-10262 GCA_025447955.1 Psilopsiagon aurifrons | reverse complement strand
GCATGACGTGCTGTGGTATGGAATACCTCTTTGGTCAGTTTGGGTCAGGTGTCCTGTCTCTGCTTCCTCTCGGCTTCTCCTCCTCCCTGGCAGAGCATGAGGCTCCGAAAGTCCTTGGCCAGACCAAAACATTCTAAGCAGTAACTGAAAACACTGGTGTTACAAGCACTGTTCCCAGGCCACAAGCCAAAAACACAGCGCTGCACCAACTACTGAGGAGGAGAAAAATGACTGCTACTGCTGAACCCATGACAGACCTGAAGGCATGCAGAGAACTGGCAAAAAGCCATCTGGTGAGAACATTGATGCCTAGAGGTGAGCTTAGAAGATTGCAAGAGGACCAGCCTGAAACCCTTCTTTAAAGGAGGAAGCAGGGCAGTCAGAGCAGCCAGTTTGATAGGAACTGAATATAAACTATTAAACAATAAAATCAAGCTATTTGTAAGTTTATAGATTTGCCAAGAACAAGCTCCATTGTATCAGTCTAACTTTGCTGACTGACAGGTCTTACAGAGGAGAAGAGATGCTTACCACTTCTTTGTCTATAGTCTTTAGAAACTGTCTTGCACAGTGTTCTCATAAGCAAATAGGGAAACATAATCTAAATAAAAAGCATAGAAGCAAAGCAGTTTGAAAAGCTGAACTGAGGGAGCTGTAACCCAGCTGTCATCCATATGGAAGAATGGATGAAGAGTGATGAGAAACATATTCAGATAGTGGCAGCATTCAATACTGCCATCAATACCTGACTTAAGAACACTTATGATACTTGCAGTGACTCCCAACAGGGAAAGAGGCACCAGAGACCCTGAAGATCTGCAGTTAAGAACAACACAATTAAGTGGAAAGACAGAAGCAAGTATTGATAAAGTAAGGAGCAAAAGACAGGATTAACACAAAAGACAGGATTCACACATACAACCCCCCTACATAGTGCTTCTCTGAAAGGGATATGGAGGTTAGTGAATGAAGTATTACACTCAGATGCAAAACACAGCCAGAGAGAGAGGAAGCAGCCTACAGCTCCAGCTGGCTCAGAACTCAGCAGCATCAGGCACCTTATATTTTTATTTTGTTTAATAGTTTATATCCAGTTCCTATTGTGAAATACGTGTTCACTCCTCTAATCGAGATAACAAGGTTTTATTGAGGGACAAAGTCAATGAAGCAAAAGCAACAGCGCTGGGTGCGTGACCATAGCCAGAGACGCACTGATTAGCGTTTGTTACAGGTTTATATACTTTCACTATTGCATTAGCCATATACATATTCATAATTTCTGTGTATAGGCAGGGAATATTATAACTAGCTTCAGGAATTTATTATCGTAAGTCTCCTCCTCTTGGTGTCTGCGCACTGCTCTCTGGTGATCCTGAGGATGAAACAAGCAGTCTTCCTCATGTGGGCAGGGGTCTTCAGGATGAAGAAAGCAGTCTTCCTCACAGTGCACTTTTCACCCTTGGCACAGTTGGATGCCCCAGTAATCACCAAACTAGCTGAAATCAGCCGTGTCTGTGATTTTTCTGATAGCTGACAAAGATTTAGGACAGTGTGACCTTCCTGCAAAATGGGCACGCAAGGAGTATCCAAAGCCAGCAGATGTTTGGGAGGCACTGTCTCTAAAGCAACTAATCAGTAGAAGGATAGTGTGAAATAACTCACTCATGTTTGATGGGGCCACTAAATCCTGCTACCTTACAACAGACGTAAAATACAAACACTGTTCTTTATCTTCGACCTAAGTTAAGCTAAAAGTACTTTAGCCCTATGTTTTCCAGGCACTAGCTTGTCTCATATCAAGCCCCCCCCTTTCTTTTACATTTGCAAATTCTTTTGCTATATAACTCCATTTTACTCAAGCGTTCTGGCAAAGTATTTACCACTTTCAACTTGTCTAACCTTATGTCTTTAGCAAGCTTTGTTTCTGTTATTGCAAACCCATACAGCTGTATCCACAGAACAACACCTATGACTTGCGAAAGCCAGTATGTTTATGTGTTTATCACACTATGAAACTGGCTGCTCGACAAAACAAGAAACAACTTAAAAGTGGTTAAAAAACCCCAAAACAAGAGAAAACACAAATGACCAAGGGCTCAAAACCACCATCAGTAAGAAAAGACTAAATAGTGATGGTTTGATTCACCAAGCAAATAGTGATGGATTGTTCAGTCTTTTAAATGCAAAAAGTTTGAAGCAGAAAGAGTATTTTTTCCTTTCTTCCGCATACAAGGTGGGTAAGACAAGAAACATGAGCTGGCATAGGACCACAGAATCTTTAAAAACCTTGAAAAGAAGCATAATTTGCCTGAGGAGGCTTCACGCTGCTGCTGTCAAAACCCATTTTTGCCTATGTACCAAAAGCTGTCCCGGGACACGGTCACAAGTTCAGCTGCATCACAAGCGGTCAGGCAGAGGACGCTGTACAAAGCATCCGCGGTCACCCACCACGGGAGGGGATTTGGGAAGCCTCAACGACATTCACCTCCACCCCCGAGCATTCGTGGTGCCCATCCCCGTCCTTTCTAACCACACCGCGAGCGCTGCCCAACTCCGTTCCCCACTCACGAGCCCCACAACGGGCTCCACCTACAGAGGCGGTGAAGCTCGCTCCGGACGGGCCGCGCACCCTCCGAGTCCCGCTCCCCCCTCGCCATGGCTTCGGCGGAGCGCGGACCCCGCCGGCACAGCCCCAACGCGCCCGCGAGCACACGGCGCGCTGCCAGGGAGCGGCCCGCCCCCGCGGCGGAGCTGCGCTTCTCGGCTGCCCGCAGAAGGTGCCTGTAAAAGGTCCGCCGTGAAATGCGCGATACCAGCCGATATGCAGCCCAACGAGTCTTTTGGTGTTTCGGTGGAATTTCAGTCGATGTATACGCTCTATTTCCGATAGGAGAGCCGCTCCGTTCTCATGGTCCAAGCCCTTTTTAGTCAGGCATTGTGTTTGCTTACCCTTGCTGCGCGCGAGGTGACAAAAGCCCCCTCCTCAGGGCGGGTTAGCGGCGGCTGCCCCGGGGCGCCGCGAGGAGGCGCCAGGTGGGCGAGGTAAAGCGGTCGGGGGCTTGCCGCGGGCGGTGGCGGAGTGACCGCTAACCGGGAAACCGTGATCTGCGCCGCCAGAACACTCCTAAACAGACCCGGGTTTGAACTGAGATCCCCTCCTGGCCGTGGGGCAGAGCAGGAGGGTGACAAAGCCGTAGGAGCGGTTCGGCCGAGCGCTGGGGGAGCAGGTATCCGGGGGGGGGCGCCGGGCGTTACGCCTCTGCCTGCCCTCAGGGAAGAAATGGCGGCGGGAAGGGAGGTTGCGGGAGGGCTGTGCCCTCCGGAGGGACCCGGAACGTTCTGGAAGCGGCGCGGGGGCGGGTGACCCCCCGGCTTACCGGCGCTCCCCACGAGGAGCACTGGGTTGCTCGGCTGCGGTGATCCGGGGAGGTAAGTAGGAAACTGGTGATGCGCCCAGGCTCAGCGAAAGCTCTTAGGCATGTGCGTAAATGTTTTGCGAGTTGGAGCCTGCAGCCTTCATGTCCACTTACAGCCAGAACACGTGAAATTTATGTTTTCCCCTTAGAAAAAGTGGAAAAGACTTTTTTTCCCCTCCAGTGGTTCAATGGTGTTTTTTAGGTAATGGCTGTTTTAATTGAGTGGTAAAGCTAAAACAACAGCCTAAAGGAAGCCAAAGGATTTGGAAGACCATTTTCCAAAAATACAGAATAAAAAAGGTAATTGCCCGCCTGAATTAAAAATACTTAGCCCTGGGGCCACTTCATATGACTGAGCTTTGTCAAGATCCAAGCTACCTGCTAGATACATCCCTCTATTCAGTGTTACTGCAGAGACGTGATTTTTTTTAAATATGGCCCAAAAAGTATATTCCAGAAAGACAGCTGTTCTCTCAATGCGATGAGTAAACCACTGCTTTACGAGTTTATTAAAGAGAACAACCACCACCACCAAACCCCAAAACCGAAACAACACACACACCCAGTTCTCAAGCACAGAGACACTCGAACCTTACCCATCCGAGTTGCCTGGGACCTGCACAGGAGCACGAACGCCCTGGGCAGGGGAAGCTCACCGCCCAGGCGGGAGTGCCACTAATCCCGGCTCCTCCGGTAACCGGGGCTGTCTTCCGGGGGCGCGGGGAGAGGACTGTGGAGGGCACGGGTGCGGCTGCCCGACGAGCGGTTTACCGCGGCCGGTGCGCGGCCCCGTCAGCACCAGGGACAGGCGCAGCGCCCTGGAGCGCGCCTCAGCCGGTAGTGGCCGCGACGCTCCGCGGGGCGCGCAGCCGTCAGCGCCCCTCGGCCTGTGCGGAGCGCGGTGGCAAGATCGCCTTCCCTAAGCGGGGTCTCGAGTGGCGGCGCTTAACAAAACCTTTATCATGTAAGAGTCCAAAAGTGCGTCTCAAGAGTAAACCCAACCACTGTGAACACTTTATGAGCACACTTTTAAGACTTGTAGTTGAGGTTTAGTATTTCTTGTCTTAAGGAAACTAGTCTTTTTACGCCACATGTACACCGTGATGCGCATTAAGTGGGCTCTTTTGGTCTGATACACAGCATGCGCAGACCAGGCCAGGAAATCATGATCTAAATTATCTCTGTGTTTATACTTGGCCAAAGTTCATATTCAAATGGATTGTGACTTAATGGCAGTTACAGAAATATTCCACTGAAAAGTCAGCTTGCATCCCCGGAGGAAACATTTTGCAGCTTGTCAAATGCCTGAATACATTGCTTTTCATGGAGCATTGACATTATCAATGTTACCACAAGAAGAATGCAGTTTACATGACAGGTTTGTTACATCTAAGGCAATGCACGACTAGAGCAGATCAGTTTTACCATGGATTATAAAACCAAAATCCTTGCAACTGTTGTTGGGTTTTGGAGGAATAGTGGGTGGAGCATCTGTGGTTGGTTTGTTGGGGGGGGTGGGTGTTGACATTTTTGGTGGTGGTGGTGGTTGGTTGGTTGTTATTTTTTCCCAAAAAACAACACAAAACAAAATAAGGGGATACCTGTAGTGGAAGAAAAGTATACCATAGTGTGTGCATAATCAGTTTTTTTTTATCACTTACTTTTTAACAGTATATTAGATACTACTTTTCTCAAAATCATTCATAGATAAAATTATACATCTCATTAGGGAATAAAGTGATTATGCTGACAGCAGTATATTCAGTTTGGTTTTTAATAAAGCAATTAGAAAATTGATTTTAAAGTGGCTGTTTGTGGCCACTGATGCCTCAAGCCATGGGAATACCAAAGGATAGTTTTAGAATTGCTTCTTACCATACCATTACCAAAACTATGAACAGTTGCCTGTTAGATTAGTTCTGAGACAGCAGTGAAATTGTATGATTAAAAAATTGACTCAAGTCAATTTATCTAAACGTTGCATATCATTATTTGCAGTGGTGATACTAATACTGATGATGATAGATATTTCTATATCTACAAATTTATAAAAATAATGGATATTTGCAGGGTGTAACTGTGCAAGGAGGTGCTTTTCAAGTCAGTGATTATTTGATTCCAAAGTTGTTATAACAAACTACCTAAATATCTTTTACTTTTCTGTGAGAAAGCTTCAGAGCTCCAAGAGATATTTCATTTTTCAGCCTTGAATAAAGCTTTTACCCTGCCATAAGCCTCCCTCTTATTTAAGTTCATACCCTGTTTGCATTAAGACTGTTTGATTCTCTTTAGGAAGATTAGGTGGGAATAAATGAGGTCAGAATCTGATTTGATTTTCTGTGGCACATGGCTAGGCACTTCTGCGTGCTGTGTACTGGTATCATCATATTCTGTATGTATGTGCATTTAAAACCCTCCTTAGACCTTCAGTAGTGTATTTAAGGGGTAGGAGTTTTGATTGTCAGAGGCTTTTTGCAGTAGGATCGGTGTTAATGAGTATCAGGATGAAAATACATGCTTTGTTATCCTTGGAGTTAGCTGTAGCTCTTTGTCATCCTTTGAATTCCTCATCTACTGTGCAGTCTCTTAGAAGCCCTCTTTACATAACAAAAGCTGCAAAATGGCCACAAGTAGTTCTCCTGCAGATTAATAAACTTTGTAAAGTAGCATAAATGATGACTTAATCTGGAAAACACCATCAAGATGGAGGGAAATTATGTCTATTTTATTATGAATAGGGTGATGAGCTGTTAGATTATTCCATTCTACATGTGATAAAAAAAATTATATTTAGATTTAAGGGCTTATACCTGAATCTTTACAAGGCCTTTAGCAACCTGATTTTCTGCTCCCTGCTCCCATCAACAAGGATGACTGCACATGGGCACATAATCCTGTTCTGATAAGTGGCAGATCAGTTCTGCTTCAGAATTTTATTTGTTTGAAACAGGGTAGCACCCAATGCATGTTGCTCATTAAGTCACTCACAGCCAGGGAATTTTGAAAGTATGGGAGCTCTACCGGTGAAGCGCTCTCTAGAAGAGCCTACAAACTTCTTCTCAGAAACTTGTGCATGGCTTTTGAGGGAAAGAAAGAAATCTTCTCTTTTTCAAGCAAGGAGTAGTCACAGTATTAAACTTGCACTTTAAATAATGTTTAAAAAATAGA
Organism: Psilopsiagon aurifrons; assembly: GCA_025447955.1. Lineage (NCBI taxonomy): Eukaryota > Metazoa > Chordata > Aves > Psittaciformes > Psittacidae > Psilopsiagon > Psilopsiagon aurifrons. Next base: position 3,678 of record JAOEHY010007307.1, on the reverse strand, counting down.
TTGCTGACCTACCAAAGGCCTTGGAATAGTTCTGTGAAACACCTTCAGGATCACCACCCATTTTGCAGGAATTTTACAGAAAATCTTAGGGAAATGTAGCAAGCACAACTCATGTGAGAATCATATTTTAAAGTGATTCTACTTTGGTGATTTTATCCTTGTAACACAGAGAGATCCCTCATTCCCATTTTCAGTCCTATATTAGCAGTTTTGCAAAGTTCCTAATACTGTCCACATAAAGAGCAAACAAACAAGCAAACAAAATGATCGAAACATCAAGCTGTTACATAGAGTTCAATAAAACTCTGTGAATTGCAACTCTATAGTTTACTTAAACAAAAAAGAAGTCTGTTCGTGTGGTAACCTTGGACTGTTCCTGTCATTTTCCTGAGCTACGTGATTAGCATAACATTCCTAGTACAGGGTAAAAACAGAGTTATAGCAGTAGGTAATTCTAGATGGACTGTCAGCAGGATGAACACAGCAATGCAGCTTGACTCATAACCCAGGCTGCTTTCATACTTGAGGCCAGTCCAGCCTCAAAATGTCAGTGTTGGTTACACAAATCTTGTGCTCCCATTTTAGACAGAAGAAAAGCTGGAATTCTCTTTAAACTTGATTTATTTTCAGTTACTTCGTCTACATAAATGTCAGCCTCTTAATTGTAGCTCACTGTTTAACTGTAAATATTCAATTGTAAAGGCATGCTATTTGTATGAAGGGACAGGTGAATCTCTTTTCACCTGTTTCACTCAGTATCTCTGCATCTCTCAGTTGTAGTCTGATTAATCCATCATTGCATCTTTCTTAAAACAGGCGCTGCTAATCCTCTTTCTGAGTATGGAAAAAGGGTAGTTTGCAATCTTCATGCAAAATCTTCCTAATCGTGCCTCGCAGCAGACTAAGTGATAGGGTCATTTACAGATAAACTTGGGCACTGCAGTAAATTGAATTGTCAAGGTCACAAAGGGAGTTAATGCCTTACTCATGCTCAAAACTGATTATCTTGGATGTTTACCACAAAGTAGTTTCAGCTGAGTATCAGTCTTGTTCATTTTGATTACTTGGTGCCTTCATCTGATTATTTGTTCAGTTGAGCCTGTTGATTTATTGAAACAATTTTAATTGTGATGTCTGAAGACCAGGATAAACTTAGCTGAGAAAACTGTGAGCCAGTTTTCTCTTCCAAATAAGGGCTTATCTCAAGTACCATTTCCTTCAGCACTAAAAAATTGTCTGAGCATGAAAATACATACCCAGAGCTTTTTATAAAAGATATATACAGAGGGATATATGACCTCTAGATTATCCAAATGAAGAAAGACTGCCTAGCTCATCTACTTCAACAAACAAGAGTTGACAAATATTTTGCTTTGCTGCTGATACAGTCACTACATCCAAGCAGTAAAGGAGGAACATAATGACCCACACTCTTCTGAGAATTTTTCATTTAACTGTATATAGAACATGGCTTAGCAGCTTTTCTCACAGCGGCCTACAAGTAGTGCTTTAGCCACTTGGTTGTTACAGATAAAGATAATGATTTTAAAATAAATCTGGTCACTGGAGAATCACTACTTTATATGGGTATTTTTCAGAGAGCAGCATCTCATTGCCCCACCTCTCAACAACCAACAGAATTTTTCCTGGAATTTCAAGCATAAAGTAAATTTGTTTTATACCACACCTCAACAGATAACATGGCATAAACCATTAGTGTAGCAGTATGTCTGTTAAAACAGAAAGAGAACAAATTAGACTGAAACCTAGCACAACAGTTTTCATTTAATACATTTATGCTAGCAATCTGTCCTGCCAGTTACATAAGTCTACACAAGAGAATATGTGCAAAAGCAAACGTGCTATTCAACATCAGTTTGGAGACTGTAACCAAATGCTCCAATAAAATGCAGTGACAGACCTGCTTCATATGAGGATTTAGCTATTTAGTAATGATTTAAACAAAGTCGTCTCAGTTTCATTCATACATTCTTCCATTCCTTTTTCGGTGTTTTCATTTGTACTGGGAATAAGGGAAGAATTGAACTCAAAGCAAGAAGGGCAGGGTGAGGGAATGTGCTAGCTGACATAGCTTGATTCTCCCACATGGTATTTTTTTTATTATTTGAAAGGTGTGTAGGAAGATTGTTTCTCAGTTGAGAGGAAGAAAGATTAGGAATGCCTTGATGGTGAGATGTGAAATCTACAGCTCACGTAAGACAGCAACTGGCAGGTCAGCTATGTAATTTGCACCTGCCTGATGTTCTCATGCAGGTGGCAGAATGAGGACTGGGAGAGAAAGGCAACACTATGTCAAAAAACTGCTCTTGACTACCTCCATTCAGTCATGATAAGTGAAATAAACAAATGATTTTAATAAGTAGCTTTACTGACAATTTAGATAATAGGAAGTTTACTTAGGGTTAGCTAAGCTTTCCAACTAAGTTTCAGTGGCCTAGGGGAGGACAAATGGGATACAAATTCAGGATCCTGTAATAAGAGTAAACACATTTGATTCCCCCATGTTTAAAGGAATGCATGAATTAACAAGAACAGCATTCCCAGACAAGTTAATAGGAATGTCTTATTCCAGTTATCTTACTTTTTTCCTGAGCTCTTGCCTTTACATGTTGGATATCAGTTGTAGGGGGACCAGAATGGAAGTTCCAATTAAATGCGTGCTCTGTGATGAGCTTTTTTCTTCTGATGAGATCTTTCAAATTGAGAACAAGTAAAATAATAACAGTCAATTTATTAGTGAAGTCAAAGAATTCTGCTGGAACCAGTGTTTAAGTAGAACCTGTCCACTAGCTCTTGGAGGGAGGAAGCAGAGAGAGACAAGTGAGTTAGTCACATGTTGAAACAGAAACATAATGGTGTCCTCTTGACTTGTCAGATCAATATTGTGAGTGTAATTTGCACTAAATGTGTAATAGCTGGGACTGTTGCATTTAGTACTTAAGGTGAGACTTCCTGGAAGGCTATATGAGGTCTCCACACAGCCTTCTCTTCTCCGGGCTGAACAGCCCCAGTTTTCTCAACCTTTCTTCTTATGGGAGGTGCTCCAGTCCCCTGATCATCCTCGTGGCCCTCTACACCTCCTTCGACCTGCTGGTCACACTCCTTTTGATGCAGCCCAATATGTATGGTTGGCTTTCTGGGCTGAGAGCACACTGAAGCTGGCTCTTGTTAAGTTTCTCATTAACCAAAACCACCAAGTCCTTCTCTGAAGGGCTGCTCTGAATCTCTTCTCTGCCCAACCTGTAGCTGTGCCTGGGATTGCTCTGACACAGGTGTAAGACCTTGCACTTGGCTTGGCTGAACTTCATGAAGTGGGCATGGGCCCACCTCTCAAGCATGTCAAGGTCCCTCTGGATGGCATTCCTTCCCTTCAGCATATCAACTGAACCACCCAGCTTGGTGTCATTGGCAAGCTTGCTGAGGACACACTCAATCCCACTGTCCATGTCACTGGCAAAGATGTTGAACAGGATCAAGTCCCAACACCAACCGCTGAGGGATACCACTCATTACCGGTCTCCAATTGGACATTGAGCCATTGAGCACAACTCTTTGTGTGCAGCCATCCAGCCAATTCTTTATCCACCAAGTGGTCCATCTATCAAATTGATGTCTCTCCAGTTTAGAGACAAGGACACAGTGCAAGACAGTGTCAAA
>JAOEHY010007303.1:4070-29027 GCA_025447955.1 Psilopsiagon aurifrons | reverse complement strand
CTCATATCCAATCTAAACTTCCCCTGTTTAAGTTTGAACCCATTATCCTTTGTCCTATCACTACAGTCCCTAATGAAAAGTCCCTCCCCAGCATCCCCATGGGCCCCCTTCAGATACTGGAAGGCTGCTCTGAAGTCTCCACACAGTCTTCTCCAGACTGAACAGTCCCAACTTTCTCATCCTATCTTCATACGGGAGGTGCTTCAGTCCCCTGATCATCCTTGTGGCCCTCCTCTGCACTTGCTCCAACAGTTACATGTCCTTTTTATGAACTGCACACCATACTCCAAGTGAGGTCTCACAAGAGCAGAGTAGAGGGGCAGGATCACCTCCTTTGACCTGCTGATCACACTCCTTTTGGTGCAGCCCAGGGTACGGTTGGCTTTCTGGTCTGCACATGCCCACTGCTGGCTCATGTTCATTTTTTCATCGACCAGCACCCCCAAGTCCTTTTCTGCAGGGCTGCTCTGAATCTCTTCTCTGCCCTGCCTGTAGCTGTGCCTGAGATTGCTCCCACCCAGGTGTAGGACCTTGCACTTGTCATGGTTAAACTTGATCAGGTTATCATCAGCCCACCTCACAAGCGTGTCAAGGTCCCTCTGGATGGCATTCCTTCTCTCCAATGTATAAACCAAGCCACACAGCTTGGTGTCATCGGCAAACTTGCTGAAGGCACACTCAATCCCACTGTCCATGTCACTGACAAAGTTGTTGAACAAGACTGGTCCCAACACCGACCCATGAGGAACACCACTTGTTACTGGTCTCCAAGTGGACATTGAGCCATTGACTTTGCTTGCAGCTATCCAGCCAGTTCTTTGTCCACCAAGTGGTCCACCTATCAAATTGATGTCTCTCCAATTTAGAGGCAAGTATATCTTGTGGGACAGCGTCAAACACTTTGCACAATTCCAGGTAGCTGAGACATCAACTACTCTACCCTTGTCTATCAATTCTGTAGCCCCATCATAGAAAGCCACCAGATTGGTCAGGCAGGATTTCTCCTTAGTGAAGCCATGCTGGCTGTCACCAAGCACCTTGTCATACTTCATGTGCCTCAGCATGCCTTCCAGGAGAATCTGCTCCAAGATTTTGCCAGGCACAGAAGTGAGGCTGACTGCTCTGTAGTTCCCTGGGCCATCCATTTTCCCCTTCTTGAAAATGGGAGTTATATTTCCCTTTTTCCAGTCATCGGAAATTTCACCTGAGTGCCGTGAGTTTTCAAATAGAATGGACAGTGGCTTAGCAACTTCATTTGCCAGCTCCTTCAGGACCCACGGATGGATTTCATCAGGTCCCATGGAGTTGTGCATGTTCAGGTTTGTAAGATGGTCTTGAATCAGATCTTTTCCTACAATGGGCCCAGGGTCTTCATTCTCACAGTCCCTGCGTCTGCCTTCCAGTACTTGGGTGGTATGGTCAGAGCATTTGCCTGTGAAAACCAAGGCAAAGAAGTCATTAAGAACCTCAGCCTTTTCCAAATCCAGGGTAGCCAGTTCTCCCGATAGGTTCTGGAGGGGGCCCACGTAGGCCCTAGCCTGTCTGTATACCTATAGAATCCCTTCCTGTTGTGCTTAACATCCCTAGCCAAGTTTAATTCTAAGTGGGCCTTAGCCTTCCTAACCTGGTCCCTAGCTTCCCGAGCAACATCCCTGTATTCTTCCCAGGCTGCCTGTCCTTGCTTCCACCTTTTATAAGCCTCTTTTTTACTTCTAATTTTCCTCAGCATATTCGGTATAATTGTACTTAAAATTTTCTGAGGTTAAAAAGAAAATGGGAGTAGTTAGTAATATTAAACTTTAAGAGTATGTAATAAAGAGGAAGATGAGATGATTAGATTGGGGTTCTCAGGCTGCTTTGTGAAATTGGAAGCAATATAAGCATGTCTACCATCTGGTAAAAGAAACCAAAGCTATCATGAGGGATCTCAGCACTAATGGTAATCCAAAGGAGCACATTGCAGGAAGAGTGAGAGACTGCTTCAGAATAATATAGGAGCAGTAGTTTATTTTCTGGGTATTTAGAAATGAAATAATTTGGTGTTCTTGTCTCCATGAACCTGATGCAGCTTTAAGGGAAAACTAGGCTCAGTGTTGTTCTGAGTTAGCTTCTGTGCCAGTCTCTTTAAGTAGGTGCTGAGCATTTTTCTTAACAAAGACAGGCTTTGGGCAAGGTGAGACATGAATTTAACACCTATTATATAGTAAGATTTATAATAGCCCTGGAGGTTTCAGGAACATAGGAGTTCATAATTCAGATATTAGTCTGATTAGACGATTGATAAAATGGTGTATTTGTGCCTTGCAGTTCAGTTTTTATTTCTTGAGACTATCTTTTAGGTCAGAAATATTCTCTTGATAGGATATTTTCGTTGTAGAATCCCAATTCAGCTGTATGTAAATTAATGGCTGTATTAGTTACCATATAGAAGTTTGAGCAGCAGTATTAATAATGGTATACCAGACATCTCAGAATTCATGCATGTGGATTAAAAAATATTCCTCTGTCTTAAATCTGTAGTATCACAAGTGACCTCTGTCCTGCCCTGCACTCTTTCTTCATAAGTTATGCTGACTGGAATCTTTATGAAGATAAAAGACTTTTCTGGAGCAGCAGAAGTGGAGTTTTAAGAAAATATAGGTACTGCAGAGAATTGTGAAATTGCTTGGTTTGTAGTGTGAGACCAATAGACAAACACTAATAGATCAGGTTGTATGAATGCTCCATCAATGGCGGTGTTCAAGGCCAGGTTGGACAGAGCCTTGGGTGGCATGGTTTGGTGTGAGGCATCCCTGCCCATGGCAGGGGGATTGGAACTAGATGATCTTAAGGTCTGTTTCAACCCTAACTATTCTATGATTCTATGAATCTATGGCTAATACTTCTGTTATGAGGTCTCTGCTGATTTGTTTGAAGGTTAATAAAGAGAAATCATACACACAGATAATTAGAAGTAATTAGAAAAAAATCTTTTTTTGAATAATCAAACATAAATAAAATCTTTCCTTTCCAGAGAAGAACCTAAAGAGCATATGCAGGGGAATAAAGAATACAGTAAATCTAAAAATGATATGGTATTGAAATGTGTCTAAACAACTTAGTAATGGTTCCTCTCTTTACAGTGTCAGTTACATGACTAGATAGCTCCCTGCCTCTTTTCGACAGTAGTGATTTTAGTTTTGTTACCAGCCGAAGATAATTTTCAGTAACCAAATAGGACAAATGGCTGTTGTAATGCAATGCTGTGAATATTGCTATCAGTATGAACATTTTTTCTCTTGACATTTGTCAGGTTTATTGCTTCAGGCATGCTGCAGACTATACCTTGGCTTGTCTTGTACTGTGATATTTGTGGTATGATAAACTCTTTGAGAGTAAAAAAAAAGAAAAAGAAACTGAGAGAACTGCATGTCATATCTGTGAATTAACCTCTCTGGTATGGTGAGTAAACACTGCTGTAGGCTTATTTATTGTTCCTTTAATTTATTTGCAGGTGGGTGGTATATTAGTCCAGTTTATTTCTTGCTGCTTTAACAGAGTGTTATTTTGAAGTTCTTATTTACTGTAGCTAATATTTAAGTTAATTAGTAGTCAGTATAACAGCAAATCTGTCTAATTACGAGCAAGAGGATTTAAAAGGATTAATAGAAACTTGGAGTGGTTTACTTCATTAAACAGTGTCAACTTAGACATGTTTTGCATTAGAATTACCTGAAGTTGTGTTTCATATACATGCAGCATAACTCACCCCTGGAACAGGTAGTATTAACACAGCTTTAATCCTTACATTTCTGCATCTGACTCATGCATCACTAATTTGTTCTTTTGACTCACTGAGGAGCCGCACTCTGGATAGCTGGTGTGGACTGGGAGATTGGAGTCAGTGGGGTCAGAGGATTGAAATCTGGCTTGGGGAAGCAAGGGATATGCAGTGGAGGTGGAGGAGAGGGAGGTTGTGTATAGACAGTGACATGGATTCTGAGGTTGTAGACCACTGGTGAACTGTATTTTTAATACTCCTAATAAAAATCATTGTAAGATGCTTATTAATCTTGCTTTCAGGCAAGGAACTTTGTAAAAGGCTGACTCTGATGCTAAAGACTTTCTTTGGCATCCATAGCCTAAATACCAGAGTAGCTAATATGTAGGTAATTTAATAGACCACCTTAATTTTGCAGCTTTATTTTAATTTCTCAAATGAATTGGAATGTCAGAGGATGAAACTAAATTTTTCACATGGCAAGAGATTTGTAAAGGCAGCTAGCCAGGAGAAATTACTTAGTTTGTAAAGTGTGAAAGTGTACACACTGAAGAACATGGAAAATCTATTTTTAAATAAATGATGAAGATAAATAGCATTCAAAACCACCAAGCTGTATGAGGAAAAAAAAAAACATTATATCTATAGTATAACACTTATGAAATAAAATTTCTTAACACTCTCAGAAGTTCAGTGGTTTATGCCTGCATTAGAACAGAGTTTCAGCTTTCGTTTGTGCTAGTGAAGGTGTTCAGCTTCCTGGACCGTGGCTTGTAGGTGTACTTAATTTTATTAAACTGCTACTGGAGACCACTTCAAAGAGATTTAGAGAGATATCACTTGCCTTAGTTCATTTTCACATCCAGAGGTTACATTCTTACATTTGCATGCTACCATGAAGGCAGTCTCAGATTCGTAAATTCTGTGTGGCAGTCAGATTTCTTAAAGTATCTACTGCTTTTCATTTAACATACTGATATTTACTGCTGTTTATGTCTGTGAAATGGATTTGTTTCAAGGCATATATTTTTACAACTGTTCTTGTGTATATAGAGTCAAACTTTAGTGAGTATGGAATTACATCAATTTCTGAGCAGCACTTCTCACTAAGTGAATTAGTTTTGCCTGAAAACTTACATCATATGACCTAAAGCCTGAAGCAGAAAAGACCCTTCAAAAATTAAGAGAAATTCTGTAGTATTTAATACTGATGGTTCAAATATATTTTCCTTCCAAAATTGCTTTTGGATGAGGGGAGCAGGAATTATGAAGATAGAAACCACCGATGCCAGAAAGAAATGTTCAGCAAATCTGAGACTGTATTATTAGTAATTACTGCGGGAAATCTGTTTATTGGTCATGGGAATCAAAATCCTTCTGTGGTGTACAAGTGTTCATCTGTGTCTTGGGCAAATTCCTTTTATTTTTATGGTTCATATAATTTACCTGTTTCATTCTAATCTTATGCTTTTCTAAGTGTGATTTCTAAGGAATCTTATGGAACTTTTCTAGTGGCTAAATATGGCACAGTGGGTTCCTGCTTCAAGATTGGGATTGCTCTATATAAGCAATAACACTTTTTTCCCACTATGTAGCTGAAGTGAAATTCCAGAGCCAGGAATCCCTTCCATAAATTTACTTCAACGGATAAAGGGGCATAAATTTGATATAATAAATTCAAACATTTTACCATTCTTCCAGGATGCTCCTATTCAGCTTAATTTTTCTTTCTTAGCTTTCTGGTATATGTTATTTAAAACACCTAATTTACATAAGATAACTGATGGAATATTTAGGGTCCAAAATGTGTAAGGCCTCCCTCCCCCCTAACTATATTCATACTACCTTAGAAAGATTAATCAGAGAAAAATAGGGGAAAAAAAAAAAAAAGATTTAAAAGGTTTAGTGAAAGGGAAATAAAAGGTTAAGTATTTTACCAACGTTAGTTAGGAATATTCACAGCTGGAATAAGATTACAGTGTCAGGGAAATAATCTTATATGACATTAATTAACTGTAGTAAGTGTACTCTTCCCAGAGAATTTTAGTTAGTATCCTCTTCTATTTCTTATTTAGCATGACCAGATGTCTTTAAAGCTTTGGGTCTTTCTTTTATGTGTCAATACCTATGTGAAAAAAAAAAACCACCAAAAAACCCAACCAAAACCACCCAAAAATATTTTCTGTGTATTTGTGTATTACATGCTTGTGTTTTGTAGTAATCAATGCAAATATCTCTTTCTCTAGGAGTTGATCTCCAGGTTTGTGCTTCTAAAAATCCAACATGCTGTACCAAGAAGATGGAAGAAAGATACCAGGCTGCAGCAAAGCAAGGTATGGAGCAAGTGCTTCAAACTTCAAGCGCTACATTAAAATTTTTAATATCTCATAATGCAGCTGCTTTTCAAGGTAAGGCTTCCTGCTTTTTGTTTCCGAACTTGTTCATTCTTTCCTTGACTTTCATCTTTGATTAGTTTATGCATGTAACAGAAATTATCTGTTAATTTTCAGTTTCTCTCTATGCTTTTTTGTTTTCCAAGGAGGAGTATTAAATTATGCAGGTGATTAGAAACTGCTGTTGGAATACATGACTTTAAAAAATGATAGTTGAGAAAAAGTAATAAATGTTTTTAGTAAGATGTTTTGATTTGAATTTTAAACCAGTAACTTACCTTTCCTCTTGAATTTTTAATTTCAGTGATACTAAAATGTGAAATCATTACCTGGAGTGCTGTAAAAGAGAGATTTTGTTATTCCAGTATTTCCACCAACTGTGTTCTTTATCTTGTTCTAATAGAAATACTTGGGTAGTTTGGTTTTGAGGTTCATTTTTGGGATCTAGTTTTGTAAGTTTTTGAGTGTCTAAAAATATTTTCTGGGTTTCTGAAAGTAATTTTTAAAACATTGGAAGTTGAATGACAGTTGTTCCAGTGCACATTTGGAAGCTATCTGATAAATTAATGGCTACTGGGGGTGGTGGGATTGCCTTTTAGCAATTATCCTGTATACTGTTCATTTTTTTTCTGAATTAATAAGGCATAAGTTAATGCAGGAATTGGTTAGGAGCTGGGAAGATGTGAGAAATAGTGGCAATGTGAGATTGTATTGTATGAGTGGTAGAAAGGGATATAGAGTCCATATGCGTTGAGGACAAAGCCCTGCAGTTTCCTCATTTGTTTATTAATGTGTAATGGCATTAATGACCACTTGATTGGACAGGATAGGATGGTTAACTTTGTGAAGGCTTAGGAAGTTGTCCTTCTGATGTCCTCCTGTTTCTAACCTGTGAAGCTAAAATGATCAGTAGAACAAAACCAACTGCCTAGGGTCATAAAATGCACAGCAAAATTGACTCTGGGGTCCTAAAACCTTCCCGTTTTGAATTTAGGCTCTCTAAGGCTAAAACCAAGTTGCAGTTACTCCCTACCTTGTGGGAGTGTTGCCGTTTAGCCTGCCTAACACAGCTGTCAATGTGTGTCAGGATTGTCATTGGTAAAATTTGGAACGAAATTTCTCCTTCTCTTCTGCTTTCATTCTTCCATTCAACTTTCGTAAATCTTTTTTTTTTTTCACCATAATAGTGTAATATGTTGTATTGCTGTGCTGACCCAGGTCTGTAGACTCTGTAGAGCTCAGTGAGCCTAGTCCTAGAAAAAAAACAAAACTAAGAATGCACAAAAAAACCCTTAGATATTTAATAACATAGTTTTGCAATCCCATGATTTCTCAGTCTTCACAAGAATCGGATTTAAGTAACATTTAAGTGAAGTTAAGTGAAGCCAAGATCCAGAAACTACATTTCTGTTGCTTTTAAGTCCTGAGGGGCTTATTCAGCAGGGTGTTTTCAGTGCCCCATAGGTGCGTTCTTCCTGAAAGACTTAACATACGCATACACATATGCCTTTCTCTGCAACAGAATAGCAGGTCTGTGCCATTTCACTATTTTTCCACACAGAGTTCATAACCCTTTACAAAGTGACAATGTATGACACAGAACAAGGTAGCTGTCTGGTAAAATAAGAAATTTAGGGATAATAATGAGGTTGTAGAGTCTGAAAGGAAATGGACTTTTCTTCATGCTACTATGTTTGACAACTCTAGGACTGTACAACTGATTTAAAAACACGGAACTGTGAATCATTTATGAATGCGGCAACCTGTCATCAAAACAGTGGACTTGGCAAGTGTACTTCTGTAAGAAAGAGATAATAAACTGTATTCTTCAGTATAGCATTTCCTGACACTTTTCCTACTATGTAAGAAAACTCTAGTGCCTTTGTTGCAGAGTATATTGAATCAGGTTTTCCTGATGCAGTTTCATGTTTTCCTGTAAAATAATTACTACAAGAGATCATGTCACGTCTACTTTATCCTAGACCTGAATTAAGTGAAATCAAACTGTTTACAGAATCACAGAATCCTCTGGAGGTCATATAGTCCACCCCCCTGCCAAGGCAGGGCCACCTAGAGCAGGTTACATAGGAATGTATCCAGGCGGGTTTTGAATGTTTAAGGTCACAGTACCATTACCACATTTAAATGTGATAAAGTTGTAGTCAGTAGCTAAAATAAATTGTGTGACCTAGAAAACGTGTTGAAGTCTTCCTAGCTGCTTTCTCTGGTAGAATGGTAAGCCAAAAGAAATAATGGAATAGCTGTTCATCCTTGTAAAATTAAAGCTGCCCTGGCACTTAGTTGTTTTTCATTTGTGAAGTTTTCTTCCGAAGAATGACCTGAAGAGCAGAAAACATTCAGCAAGAGCTCCTGTATCTCACTTGTGGTTTCAAACAATGCATTGCTCTATAGATCATCTACAATGTGAAGAGTGACTTTGAAATTTAAACATTTTCTCCTTTCTCAGCTCTGTAATCCTGTATGTTTTAAGCGCGATATAAATAAGCTAAAAGCGCAATACCTGTGAATCTCAGCTTAAATAACTTAAATGAAGTTGAATGATTCTATTAAAAGGCAAAAGAGTTGACAGGTTAAGAAACCTGATACTTTGTTTTTATGTTGAGGGGTGAGTGCCTCAAAAACATCTCTGGTTCATGCATTATTCAATGCATAATAATGTGTTATTAAATGAATTTACCTGCTGGTTGGTCTAAGGAGCAAGTCTGTTGCACAAATCTTACTAACTTCAGAAATCATCTATTCAGATGCTATTTTGATTCCTTTATAATACAAAAGCAGGATGAACAGTATGCTAGTATAACTTATAGTTGGACCAAGTATGTCTATACATATGTTATACATAAAACGCAGCATTAAGCATCTGTTCTATGTGCAGAAATCTAGAGATTTAGGTTAATACTTGAAATTTTATTTTATTATTAATCCAGAGATTTTTTTCTGTATTGCAAGCAAGTCTTTTATCATTCTAGAGGGATTTATCTCCATTGTATCGCACTCTTATCTTTTAGATACTTGCATACATGCCTGCTGTGTTGCAGGCATTCCTGGGGCCATATATACAGGGATTTAATGAGCTTCTTTAACAGTTTTGACCACATTTGTCTTTTCTGAAGTTGTACTGTTTTAGCATGCACTTGTGCTCACAGATTCCTGTCTCAGTGTAAGTTTATTTATCATCACTGCAACTAGGAGAAATAATTAAGTAATACCTGAATTACAATTAAGCTGATGTAGGGACACTGTTCAGACTCATATACTCAGTGGATACTAAGACTTTTTCATAATCTTACTTTTTTTACTGCCCAGCTAACTACTGCTACTGTTTTGGTTTATGTGTGTGTAGCACAGTGATCAGTGTAGATATGATAACTTAGAATTTGAATAGTTCATGTAGTGCTCATACATTAGAAAAAAATGGTGAAGTAAAAATTTAAGACATTATTCTCTTGGGAGCAGTGGCTATAGAAAGTTTCACAGAACTCTGGATGCCTGCTTCCTGCTTAATTTGAGAATTTTGGGAAGCTGATAGCTGGCAAAGTGTAGGAGCTTGAAAGAAGGTAGTATAAAGTTGGTTTTGAATGAATGTTTAGTGTTGTTTCAAGAATAGTGTTTTCTGTAGCCATTTAGATTTCCAAGATTTCTGAGTACATGTGGAAAAGTTTTCATTTAGTATTTTTTATTTTCTCTGTTAAGAAATTGAAAAAAATACCCAACAGCAACTCAGTTTTGCTCAGTTTTCGGTAGTTCACTTAAAGAAAGACATGGACAATTTGGAAAAAATGAGAGAAAAACATGCTCTGAAATCTAAACATGTAACTTAAAAAAATGGGCCACCCTAGATCTTTTAAAAAGAAAAAAGAAGTGACAGCTACATTGAAGAAAGTAGTTATCTATACTCTGTCATGTACTCTATAAAAACCAATGCTTTCATACTATCAAATAAGCATTAAAATACGTTAGTGCAAAATTTAACAAACCAAGTACTGAATTTCCTGTAAATAACTACACCTGTACTTGAAAAAGTAGGTGATGTGTAATAGAGAATAAAAACAGGAAATCTGCTGAAAAAAGCCCTCTACAGTAAAACCTGTGAGGATTTTGTTCCTGTGGAGAAAAAAATCTGTAGTTATTGCTGTACAGCTAAGGGCTTGTCAAATGTCACTAGAAACTTATGGTTAAACTAAGCCCAGTGTTACCCTTGACTGTAATGAAAGCTTGACCACTCAGTTAAATTTCAGATACTTTGATACCTGCACTGAGGTGTCTGAACCTGTGCCCCAATGTGTATATTATATGCACCAAATTAACAGCCTTATAAAGTTCCCTTCTCTCTGAAATCTTACAGCCGCCCTGTCTAACATAGCTCAAGGGCATGAGTGAGGTCTGGGAACAGAAGCAGGTTATTGAGCAATCAGTTAATATTTGAGTTTCCAGACTGTCAGCTACTTGGAAGTGATTGCTTTTATCCTGAAGTGAATGAAGGCTGTCTTATCAGAACAAATTGCGTTCCTCCTATGAGTGAGGTGGAAGTGTGCAAGTGATTCTCTAAGTAAATGTGCAAGTAATCTGAAATCTATTGTTCACCCCTGTGCTTATGTGGCAACTTGTTTACGTGTGAAATAATAATCTACTTTTCTTTCTGCTGTTCTTCTGGAATGAAGCAGAAAGTTATGTCTGTGTCAGGTAATGAAGTAGGTGGCATAGTCATTTTAATGATGGTAGTAAAACAATCTTTTACTGATGCTGAATAAGTCATCTTCAGGTGTAGGTATCTGTACTTTGAGCCTTAAAAGAGCAATTGATACAATTGTGTCAATTTTTAATAAATCTGTGAATCTGCTTGCATTAAGGTCTGTGTGAACTAGAGGAGTGCTGAGATAGAAATCTGCTGATCCTGAAGTTCTAGAAGAGAGCGTTTTATATTCACTCTAAGTGCATTTAAAATGTTTATGCACATCAGGTCATAATATGGAAAGCTGTAGGTTTACTGTAGATCAGCTGCAGAACTGATCAGCACATGCACAGTAGCCATTTATGTAGGATTTTTTAATAGTATCTAAGAATACAGCAGATTACTGAGGAGAGTTGGCTATTTTCTGGTTTATTTATTCTGCAGTGGATAACTTAGACTTCCCTGTTGCAGCTGTTCTGGTCTGTACTACTACTTAATACTCACTGTGGGAGAAGCAAAGTGAAAAATTAGCTCTCTAGTTCAGTGATTAGAGTGCTCATCTGACCCAAGGGAAGGTTGCATGCTACTGCTCCACTGAGTATTTTTAATTGTTTGTATAATCCGTAAATATAGTCTACTCTGGCGTAGTTTTACCTGCCTGAGTTACTTTTGAACAAGTGTTTTTCAAGGCATATGTGAACTCTGGGCTGGGTATACTCCCAGTTGTCTGTATCCCATCAGTTCTGTTGCCCTTTTCAGTGGATTTTCTATAGTTACCAGGACTTAAGAAAGAAGGAATTATGTGCTGAATGAGAACCAATTAATTAACTTATCTTGAAGAATGAAGAGAGTTGCATCTAAACTCTAGTTGGTGTTCCTCTCCACTAACCACCATTGTGATAGCTGTGGGCTGGCTGCTTGTTTTGAATGGGATGAACTTTTAAAGTATAGCGTAGATGTTCTGCATGATCAGGCTTCTTATATGGCTGAGAATTTTTTTTGGTATAGCATGTCTTTTTTCTGTGGTTGTCTAAAATGCATTATGTATACATAAGTATATTTATTTATTGTTAGATGTCTGAAAGTAATTAAATATTTGAAGTTTTCCTTGTTCTTTAAGTTGTACCTACAAGATCTTTGTTTATTTGTAAAATGGGATAATGTAGTTATAATTCGCAAGGTTTGTAGATGTACAGAACAAGACTAAAAATTTTAAGTTCTGTCACGGCTTTGCATTGTGCTCCCATTAAGTCATAGCAATTTTAAACTTAAGTTGTTGTAAGCTTGTTTTCTTGTTTTTGCCTAACACAGTTTTAACTTCATGTTATTTTAAACAAAGTGCTGGTGATGTAAAATACCTGATTATCATCAATAAGTATTTAGTTTTGTCATTCCTGATACATTACTTAAAAGCTATGAGCAAGAATCCTGTAAGCAAAGTAAGGTCTAGTTCAACCATATTAAAATTCTGTGTACATTTTAATTTGCCTTCTGCTGTGTAACTATGTTACACTGAATCTGTTACGTGGCTCAGTGGTCCCCACAGACAATTTCCATTTCTCATTCTGATTTTATTGTAAAAGATTGTCAGTATAATACAGGAAACTAGAAATTCAATTTTGATCAGTCCCATGAGGGACTTGATTCCTCATGACATATTATGGTTGTTTTAAAAATAAATTGAAATAGGCATTTAATTTAAACATTTCCTTCAGTGTAGAGGATTAAAATCTATAATTTCTTTTATGCATGGGCTTCTCCTTTATTGTGTTATTAGGTAGAAGCTGATATTTAAGGAAATTTTGTAGCATTTACCCCTTCGGGAAAGATTTAGTTCTTCATTTAATATTTCAATTTTGTATTTAATGGTTTCTTAAGCTGGCTTTTTTTCTTACTTTTAGATGTGGTGATCATAAACCTGCTGTTTTCTTTTAAAGATAACATTTTCTTGAGTATTTATTATCATTTAAGATTTAAAGATAGCCCTTCTTGTGCTCACTGAACTTAGTCCTTACTGTGAAACAGATGAATGATCCCTTTGGTTTAAAGAATTTTAATTTTGCTTCCTTTTTCCGTGCGGTGTTACTGTGAGACAATATAATGAAGAACATGGAAAATGAAATAGCGCAAAGTTAGAAGGGGAGAAAAGAAGGTAACTGAGGGGAGAAAAGAAGGTAACTGTGTAAGAGCAAAAGAGGTTAGTGATACAATGCAGCATGACCCTCTCAGAGGCAAAGGTGTTAATTGTAGATGTCCTCATCTAGTGTCTACCTGTGAGGTACGGGCGTTTAGTTCCATAATGGTTAAAGGAAATAAGATCAAGTGTATCTATTTTAAACAGAGTTAATTTACTCCAATGGCTGCACCCATAGTAACAATTTTTACTTAGATGAAGTGTGTGTATATTTATATTTGAAAAGTAACAGACTAAGGCTTAGACAATATCACCATTACAGAACAGTCACTGGAGCTTGAGAGGGGAAAGGTAAAAAGATTGCAATTCAAATTGCTGTTCTTCTGGAATGTCACACTTTTTGAATTAGATACAGGACAGACAAGGTAATAGAGTAAAAACCAAATAAAATCATGATCTCAGGTTCGTTCTTGCTTCCAACTACAGATTTGCTTCCCTGTCTGAAATAGTTCTTTGATACTCAGCTTCCCTCCCTGCAGTTGCTATGGTACCTAATGCAACTGGAACAGGAGCGTACTGTCAAGCAGACTTGGGAAGATGCACCAAGGCTCAAGCTTTTTGCATGTCTTCTTAAAACTCAGGTCCTCTTATGAAGCCAATCAAGAGCACTTATGTTAGGTGACATAAATGATTAAAAATATCCATGTCAATTAAAGATCTTTTAGAAAGTATATGAGCATCATCTTACGTCTGCATACTGATCAAGGCAATCAGCTGGGGAATGGACTTTATAAAAACCCAAGTAAACAAACCACAAATGTATAAATCTAAAAAAAACCCAAACCTTAAAGAAGTAACAAGAGTAGTGTAGAAAATGGGCGCTAGGAAGAAAGAATAGAGAAAAGGGGAAATAGGTGTGGTCTTTTTAATTTCTTCTTTTCCATAGAACTTGACACCCTCAGTTCCTCCACCTGCACAGTTTACAACCATAACCAATAGTCCTTTCTTGGGGAGATTGTGACTTAAATATGTATTAAGTATCAGAAAGGGAGGGGGAAGTCAAAGTCAATATTAAGAATTCAATATATCCAGTTAATCAGCTGGTTGTTGTAGAGAATTCAGAAAGTTTCTTTTCTGCTCTTAAAACACTACTACTTATGTAACCTGAAGAAAAGAAAATCTGATTGTGTTTTAGAGGCTATGATTCTCTCTTTTCTGCGCCATCTAGGTTTAGATTTCAGTGAAGCACATTGTGACTAAAAGCTGTAAGGAGTAGTTCGCTAACTTGGTCCATTTACATCCAAGTATCTTTTGCACCACAGAAAGAAGGCCAGCTGTGGCATCTTCTCACTGTGTATGTTGCAAATTCAGAACAAGTGGTAGTTTTTTGATTTATTGTTTGAAAATGTAAAATCTCATACAATGTCAGAACAGCATTACACCATTTTTCTGAAAATTCTTAAGACAAAGAAAAGTCTATTTGATGTTCTAGCAAAATGAAGCAAAGCAAACATTCTAAATGGAGCATGTAAATTTTAATTTAAAGTATAAGTAGTTCCTCAAAAAAGCTGCTAACCTGCTTCTGCTCTCATAATAATATAGGAAAAAAGTAGAAGTGGTTACTCTGACTCCAAAATTTAGAGCCTGTACAAATTCTGGGAAAAAACTGTGTTGCTGTGCAGTGCTGCAACTTAGATTTTCCATTACCTTGAACTTTAGAAGTCTTCACCATCTATCTAATAGGGTGATGCCTGTGTTAATGGCATTGTTTTTGCTGTCACTTTGTATCCACTTTCACAGAGTAAATGCTCTGTTACCTGAACACATCAGCATATAAACCCATTCAGTGTCAGCTATTAAATCTATACCTAAATGCATCTTCTACACAGGGTGATCTCTGGCTTTGAGGAGGTACCCAGGTTGGCTGATGTAAATATGCAATACCCATGCCTAAGCAGGATCTAGGCCAGTGCTTTCACAGTAGGCTAACCACATCCGTGTGTCTGGCATTTAGCTGTATCATTGGATGACCTTATCATAGGATCATAGAATCATAGAATAGGGTTGGAAAGGGCCTTAAGATCATCTAGTTCCAACTCCCCTGGCATAGGCAGCGACACCTCACACTGAACCATGCCACCCAAGGCTCTGTGTAATCCTGCCTTGAACACCGCCAGAGATGGAGCATTCAAAACTTCCCTGGGCAACCCATTCCAGTGCCTCACCACCCTTACAGTAATGAAATTCTTCCTTATATCCAATCTAAACTTCTGCTGTTTAAATTTGAACCCATTACCTTTTGTCATATCACTACAGTCCCTAATGAAGAGTCCCTCCCCAGCATCCCCATGGGTCCCCTTCAGATATTGGAAGGCTGCTATGAGGTCTCCACACAGCCTTCTCTTCTCCAGACTGAACAGTCCCAACTTTCTCATTCTATCTTCATACGGAAGTTGCTCCAGTCCCCTGATCATCCTCGTGGCCCTCCTCTGCACTTGCTCCAACAGTTCCATGTCCTTTTTATGTTGAGGGCACCAGAACTGCACACAATACTCCAAGTGAGGTCTCACGAGAGCAGAGTAGAGGGGCAGGATCACCCCCTGTGACCTGCTGGTCACACTCCTTTTGATGGAGCCCAGGATGCTGTTGGCTTTCTGGTCTGCACGTGCACACTGCTGGCTCATGTTCATTTTTCCATCGACCAACATCCCCAAGTCCTTTTCTGCAGGGCTGCTCTGAATCTCTTCTCTTCCCAGCCTGTAGCAGTGCCTGAGATTGCTCCCACCCAGGTGTAGGACCTTGCACTTGTCATGGTTAAACTTGATCAGGTTGGCATCAGCCCACCTTACAAGCATGTCAGGGTCCCTCTGGATGGCATTCCTTCCCTCAAATGTATAAACTGAACCACACAGCTTGGTGTCATCGGCAAACTTGCTGAAGGCACACTCAATCCCACTGTCCATGTCACTGGCAAAGATGTTGAACAAGCTTATGCTCTGTAACATGAGGTTATTTTCATAATTTTTCTTATTTTGCTTGAGGGTTGAGGGTGTCTGAAATAGTAATGGTAGCCCATCAGGATAGTGTTTCTAGAGCATGGCATCAAGTGTATGTGTTGCATGCCCTTGGATGTGGTGTTGGGGCAAATGGTGGTGCTTAAGTGACAAAGGCTGCTGGAGTGGTGATAATGAACTGTATTAGGCTGGAGGGACTCAGGCTCATCTATGCTGCTCTGTAGTCCCATGTCTCTGGAGTGAAGTGAAGGTTTGCTTCAGTGGGCACAACTTGGCTCACATCAATCTCGGAAGCAAGATGACATTTAGACAATACAGATAATCAGGGAAGATGGGAATGAGCCATAAAACTGACTTGCTTGGCCGTGTATGCACAGCTATACTCTGATCAGTCTTCCAGGTAACTTTTGACAAAGTCTATCAACAAAGGTATTTAGTAGACAAGATAAACAAAATAAAATCCTTGTGTGACTGAATAAGTTGGAGAAAGGGAGAAGAGCAAGTTAACAAAAAAGTATGGGAAGAAATTGATTCTTACAGTGAAGGAAGGTCACCAAAGTGTTCTTCCAAGAGTGTGTGCTGTTCAATATAGAGCTGTTCAACCTGGAAGAAGGAACGAAAAGTCAGAAGCTATACAGGGTGATATAGAAAAAAGAAAAATAGAGAAAGTTGTTGAAAAGCTTTATGAGACTGGCTAAACAGGAATTAAAATGGCAAACAAAATCCTGTGAAGTTAGATGTCGAATGGTGTATATGGGGAGAATAAGTCCTGCTTCTTGGATGAAGTGAGAGTCTCTGAGTTGACTGGTGGTAAGATCTTCTGATTGCAGTAGGTAATTCTGTGAAAAATGCAACTTGATAGCAGTTAGAAAATAAATAGCAGATTAGGAACTGTTAAAAAAGGAACAGATATCAAAGGTGGAACCACTGTGTGTTGTTACATCAATATATGTTCTGCATTTTTATTACCATGTGCAGTAGACAACTGGCGTAGGCTTTGAAGCTCCCTAACTTCTAAACAGAAAGTCCCTTCACATCATTCGCCAGAACAATTATAGTTGTCATTTATCCTTTCTTGGAAAGAATTAGAGATTTGATGACTTCTCAGAAGTGCTTTAATCTGTAATTTGTTCTGGGATTTTATTTTTATAACTTATCAGTAGCTACAGTGTTCTGTGTACTAAAGAAGTACCCGAAGCCGTAACAACAGCCAGTGCCTGGGAGCTCAGCCAGAGGGACTCAGATGAGAAATAAGCCATAAATTTTAATAGTCAAGGTGATTAGCCACTGGAACAGGGTATTTGTGGAGATGATAGACTATCAACTCCATCTCAAGTTCTTCAGTTCAGCTTTTCAAGATCAGCTCTGAAGATGTGCTACTGCCCTATTTTATGAAGAAGCATTTTGCAGACCCAGGGGATGTTACAGCAATCAGATTATCCCATCCTGCTCTAGCCTTGAATATGGTGAGTGTGAACATATGAAGGCATTCATCATAGTATGGTCTGGCACCAGAATGGTTCCTTGTAAGATGAATAATGTCAATTTAATCAGAAAACTGAGTGCAGTCTGCACCACACACATTGCCCCACAGCTTTCTTCATCATACAGAGGGATAATGAAAGACCACAGCAAGTTCTCCAGGTAGTTCTGCAACTAAGTGGGATTTAGTGTGGCATAGCTATCATGAAATTCTTCTTAAGTATAAATATCACATGAACTGTTTATAGTTGCTTTGGATTTTTTTTGCATGCTTTATAATGTTTTTGAGGACCAGAGAACCCATGCATTTTTGTATCCTTAGTAAATCCTTTCTATATTGGTAAGCTAAAGAGTATCCACTCATGTCACACATTTAAGTCTTGAAGTCTCTTTGATGTATTTTTTCAACATCACAGACCTGTATACCACTGACATTATTGCTCTGTGCTGTCAGGTTTTATATAATTATTCATTAAGGCTTTTTTAAAAACCAGATACTGTCCAAAGAGTCTTCCATTTCTCTTTGCACTCTTCACCATGATTCATACTGACTAGTTGAATTTGGGTCCATCTTCTAAGAAGGTAGCATTTAGAGCCTGAGAACCATCAATGAAACTTCATCAAGTTTTGCAGCAAAACAGGACTAAAGATTTTTGCAATTTTTTTTTCTTTTGGTCATGAATTGAGAAAAGTTATGCATGACAACTACTTCATTTCTTGCCAAACTAAGATACATTCTGCATCTTGAAATCTTGCAACAATGGTATTTCTGTTATTTCACTGGGAAGAAACAATCCCTCCCATCCCTTCAAGTCCTCTTCACGTTATCAAATGAAATCTGTAGCATAATAGAGGGAACCCCCGTGGAACACTACAGGCTTGGGGAAGAGTGGCTGGAAAGCTGCTTGATGGAAAAGGACCTGGGGGTGCTGAGTGACGAAGCTGAACATGTGCCAGCTTGTGCCCAAGCAGGCAAGAAAGTCACCAGCATCCTGGCTTATATCGGCAACAGTGTGGCCAGCAGGGCTAGGGCAGTGATCATCCGCCTGTACTCAGCGCTGATGAGGCTGCACCTTGAATACTGTGCTCAGTTCTGGGCCCCTCACTGCAAGAGAGACATTGAGGTGCTGGAGCGAGTCCAGAAAAGGCAACATAGCTGGCGAAGGGCCTGGAGCACAAGTCTGATGAGGAATGACTGAGAGAACTGGAGAAGGCTTGGGGGGACCTTATCACTCTACAACTACCTGAAAGCAGGTTGTAGTGAGGTGGGGGTCAGTCTATTCTCCCAAATAACAAACAATAGGACAAGAGGTAATGGCCTCAAGCTGCCCAGAGGAGGTTTAGATTGCATATTTCTTCACAGTGAGGGTGCTCAGGCATTCGAACAGGTTGCCCAGGGAAGTGGTGGAATCATCGTCCCTGGAAGTGTTCAAAAAAGATGCAGATGATGCCCTCAGTAATATAGTATAGTGATGGTCTTGGTAGTCCTGGAGTAGAGGTTGGACTTGATCTTAAAGATCTTTTACAACCTAGTTGATTCTGTAATTCTGTGAAAGAATGACTTTGGAAGCAAGCTGACATGATTCATTTTCACTTCTTAAATGAGTCTTTACCCTATGTGAAATGATACCTTGCCTTCTTTCTTTAAGGCTAAAACTTAACATGCCGTATATGTTTCCTACATATTGCATAAAACCACATTATTTTTATCTGTGATTATCTAGTGAATATTATTTTGAGCTGTTGTTTGGTTTTGCTTTCCACTTTACCTTTTGTGATTCATGTCTCTGTTACTATGGTAAGTGTATTGGACTGAGAACATGCCTAGCTGAAAAAGGTGAACAAACGCTAGAATGACAAAATAAGGCTTTTATATCATATAAAGTATCATTACAATTCTAATTTTTTGCTAGATTTTATTATATAAAATAAGTCAGGCAAAAGTCTGTAGATAGAGGTAATTTCTCTTATGATCTCTATTGAGTGGATGAACTTTCGTCTATGTTTTTTGAGCTTTTAAAAAGATATTACATCTATCTACAAATCCTGGTCTTATCTGTGTCATTAGGTCACCAAAATTTTAAGAACAGTACAATACTAGATACGGTAATTTAGCTATATGAAAATTAATGCAAAGAGAAAATCCTTGTAGTCAATACTATCTTACTTAAGTTCTACTTTGGAGGGTTTCGAGAGTGTTCTGCTTTTCCACTCACAGATTTAACACCTAACATCTAGCTGCCCAGTGAAGACCAAGGCACTTGGTCTGCCCTTAACTGTGCTTTCAAGAGATAGCTTTGTTGATGGCGTGGAAGTCAAGCAATTAGTTTGCTTTCCAGACTTCTCAGCTGTTATTCACAAGGAAAGTATTGTGTGAAATTCTACTTTTGCCTTTGACCTTTTCCTTCACACTTATAAATACATGAAAGTGAAAACTAATGTTCTCTGTTCTTTATAAATTTTTCACTTAAGGCTCTCTTAAGGGTGACCATGAGAGATTGCATGTAATGGTTTATAAATATAGTTTCTCTAATACTTCTGAGAAGACTAAAGAAAGCCATTGTGGTTACATTTGCTTCAAAAGTTAAAACTATTTGTTGAATGTCTGCAGTATCTGTCTGAAGAAAAAGTAGTTTGAGGAACACATTGTAGCGAAGCAGTTTTTCCAACTGTGTCTCTGAACCTACAGGCACAGTAATCCAACAAATTTTAATTTATATTGTTTCCTCTGGTAGAGAAAAAGCAGGGATTTTGCAATATGCATGTTGTGTTCTTTTTTTCTTTTTAGACATTCTCATAGAAAAGAAAGGTGTTTGTCCCACCCTCCTGTTATGCACTGAATGTGTGAATACTTTGAAGTACAAAATTTATAGTTTTTCAGCTGAGAGGTGGTAAATTGAGGGTAAATCTCACTGAAATCAGTTTGATAGCATGGTGATTTGGCACTGAGTCACTCAAGACAGGCAGGTGGTGGAACCACTGGGATAATTATATTCATCTGTTGAGCATGTGCTGAAAGGATTTTCTGAGACAAGTATTCTGAATTTGCCATTGAAATATACCTATTTCTTACTGCTGTCCACTCAAACTTGGTGATCATAAGTTTTATAAAGCTTCCTGAAAGTAATTCTGTCCTAAATTAGGCACTTTAGCTCCCAATGTGTGTAGAGAAAGGATAATGGAGTGCACCAAAGTCAGACTCCTGGCGACTCCTTTCCTCATTAACAACAGAAAGAGCCTAGGGCCATGAGACTCCTTACTGTCTGTATTTAAGTGGAGTGCATTTGAGTGGCTGGACTAAATCCACAAAGGTATCAAAACACATATTCCTTTCACTTAATTTGGACACCTAAGTTAGGAGCCTAGCTTTCCTGGCCTCCTTTGTAGTCAGCAGTATGAGAAAGGCACTTGCATAGGAAGATTAGCCTGTTTCTTCATCTCATACCTCAGAGCCTCAGTTGGTACCTGAAGTTAGACAATGTGAATTTGAGGTATGAGTTCCATCCATTTCAGTAGGAATTGGATTGCCATTGTGAGTTTGAGTATTATGAGGCATATTCACTATCTTTTAAATGTTTTTGTTTCTAACATCTGTGTTCAGACTCCTCGTACAAATAGAGGTTCAGCCAATTCAGTCAGGAATCTGCTTCTTTCTGTTGGCTCTGTGGGGTGCCCTACAATCCTGACTTCCTTATTTAACATAGGTTCCTGCATCAAACTCAGTATGAGTTACATCCTTTTGTGAGCATAGCTTTTATTTTCAGTCTCTGTACTTGCATAGAATGCTTCCATACCTTTTAATTATCTATAGTACCGGAAGGGTAAAATACATTCAAAGGCTTGTGAGCCAGCTGAGTACTGGAGATGTCTTTTAACAAAAGTAGCTAGTTTTTTCTTGTTTGACTTGCTCCACCACATTTTCATTGATTCATATCAGAAGCACTTATGCTGAGGACTAGTATTCTATTGAAACAGGATGGGACAGCTTGGTTTGGAAATTTTTCAGCTGAGTGCCAGTTTTGATCATGGGTATTCATAAAGCTTTTTTAAATTTTCTATTTATTTTTAGCATTGATACAAACCTGAAGGTATTCCTGTTCCTTGCTTCATACTCATACTCCTGCCTCTTTGACAGCATGTGCTGTGTCCTCTGCTCTCTGTAGTGGCCTCACTCCTTTTGTGTCTGTTTTGTGAAGTAGGGTGGGAAACTAACACTCGATAATTTTTCCTTCTGTCTTACATTTGAATTGGATACTTTCCCTGATCTGCTTCATGGAGCAGCTGTGCAAACAGTTGTGTGTCTGTCTGGTACAGCAGCCAAGGACTTGTGAAACCATAGCCTGAGTCACAGTGCTTCTGAGCTACTTCCAGTGCTTATAGTTAAAAGCTATGATTACAGGTCTGTCATAACTTCTGTTTTCACAAACTTTTTTTATTAGAATAGATGCTCACATTCATCTCAAGATATAAATAGTTAACCACATCTCTTTTACTGTAAATCTAGCTAGTTTAAGTTCAGGGAAGGGAAGCAATAAGGGATTCTTGCCAGTTTGAATGCTTTGTATGACTAGTGCTAAAATGTATTTAATTCAAACTTTGTCTGTAGTACAGTTTAATTCATATTAGATATTTATATTTAAGTAAATGCATCAGAATCGTATTTTACTTCATAAGGATTTGTTTGCAAATTTGTTGAGTGAGTTCTGTATGTGAGGATTGAAAATATAGTAGTATTTAATTAATACGCAAACTTCTCTCAAGACAATAGACAGCAACAATTCTAGTATGAAATGTGGGTGATCCACAAATTAGATCTATGAGTTACACTAATGGAAGATATAACTAATGTATAATTTAAAGTACTTAAAGTCACATCCATATGAAGAAAATAAAATTTGGAGTTGTCCTGGGTTCAGCAGTAGCAGTCCTTTTTCTCCTTCTTAGTAGTTGGTGCTGTGTTTTTGATTTTCAGTCTGGGAACAGCGCTGATAACAGCAATGTTTTTAGTTGCTGCCCAGTAATGTTTACTCTGACCAAAGACTTTCTGAGTCTCATGCTGTGCCAGGGAGGAGGGGAAGCTGGGAGGAGGCAGAGACAGGACACCTGACCCAAACTGACCAAAGAGGTATTCCATACCACAGCACGTCATGCCCACTATATAAATTGGGGGCAGTGACCCGGAAGGGTTAGATCACTTCTAGGTTGGGCTGGGTATCGGTCTGCAGGTGGTGAGGGGTTGCGTTCTCTCCCCTTGTTATTTCCTGTATCATTATTATTATTGGTGGTAGCAGCAGTGGTTTGTGTTATACCTTAGTTACTGGACTATTCTTATCTCAAGCCATGGGAGTTGCTTTCTTTTGATTCTGCTCCCCATCCCTCTGGGAGTGGGGGGAAAGTAAGGGGGGAGAGTGAGAGAGCAGCTGCGTGGTTTTGAGTAATGACTGAGCTTAAACCAGGACAGATCTTTTTGCTCCCAATGTGGGGCTCAAAGGGTTGAGATAAAAACAGATCCAACTGGAGTGTGTCTAATTGTATTTGTGATAAGCTTTTGTTGTCTTGGATTAACAGTCACTTGTCACAATGCTGATTTATTGGCTCTTAAAGTTGTTACTCTTGGTCTTACAGTTTCAGCATGTACAGCTGGTATTTGCTGTGTTAGTGTTTATTGACTGGGGACCTTGGGCTAAGGTTCTTGTTTCATTGTACTATAGGGTAATGACTTGTAATACAATAGAATCATTGATCATGAAACTGATGTGGCTTGCTTTCCTAGTGTGGCCACCACCTCTATACTTTGGGAGGTGATGCGTGCTGATGAGGCCCCACCATATAATAAACAGCCAGAAAGTGAAAAGCAGCATGCCTTGTTTACTGATGGTTATTGCTGTACTGTGGGAAAGCATCGCGGATGAAAGGCAGCTGTATGGTGTCCTCGAAGACAGGTTGCAGAAACTGCTGAAGGAGAGGGTGAATCGAGTCAGTTTGCTGAGGTGAAAGCCATCCAGCTGGCCTTGGACATTGCTGATTGAGAAAAGTGGCCAGTACTTTATATTGACTCATGGATGATGGCAAATGCCCTGTGGGGGTGGTTGCAGCAATGGAAGCAGAGCAACTGGTGACGCAGCGGTAAACCCATCTGGGCTGCTGCACTGTGGCAAGATATCGCTTCCTGGGTGCAGAACCTGGTGGTGAAGGTACGCCACGTAGATGCTCATGTACCCAAGGGTTGGGCCACTGAGGAACACCGGAACAACCAACAAGTGCATAAAGCTGCTAAGATTGAAGTGGCTCAGATGGATTTAGATTGGCAATGTAAGGGTGAATTATTTTTGGCCCAGTGGGCCCATGACACTTCAGGCCATCAGGGCAGAGATGCAACATACAGATGGGCTCGTGATCGAGGGGTGGACTTCACAATGGGCACTGTTGCCCAGGTTATTCATGAGTGTGAAACGTGCTGCAGTTAAGCAAGCTATATGGTTAAAGCCTCTTAGGTATGGAGGATGATGGCTGAAGTACAAGTATGGGGAGGCCTGGCAGATTGATTATATCACACTTCCACCAACCTGCTAAGGCAAGCATGTCCATACCACAGCACGTCATGGCCACTATATAAATTGGGGGCAGTGACCCAGAAGGGTTAGATCACTGCTAGGTTGGGCTGGATATCAGTCGGCGGGTGGTAAGCGGTTGTATTCTCTCCCCTTGTTATTTCCCTTATCATTATTATTATTGGTGGTAGCAGCAGTGGTTTGTGTTATACCTTAGTTACTGAACTGTTCTTATCTCAACCTGTGGCAGTTACTTGTTTCGATTCTCCTCCCCATCCCTCTGGGAGCAGAGGGAAAGTAAGGGGAGGGAAGTGAGAGAGCAACTGCATGGTTCTGAGTTATGACTGAGCTTAAACCACAACAGGAGTTTAGCATCTTTCTCAGCTTAAAGGTAATAGAGATTTGGTTTATCCAGTAGAAATATTTAGTTTTATGCAATAAATGAAAGTAATAATTCAGAAGACAGTTATGAATCAAAAGGAAAAGGAAAACATTTCCTTACTCTTGTAGCAAAATCCTAGAAGCAGGAATTAATCTATAAGTTAATATATATTTAGTTCATATATATATATTGGTTCAATATATATATATTGCTTCCCATATACTCTAGACTTTCAGTGCTTAGGACTTCTGGAGAGCGGAAACTTTTGAACAGAAATGTATATGTCAAGTATCTTCACTTTTTGCATCAGGATGTAAAAGAGTTCTTGTATTTTCAATTTATCAGTAAAGAAGCATTGACCCGGGTTCAGCAGTAGCAGTCATTTTTCTCCTTCTCGGTAGTTGGTGCAGCACTGTGTTTTGCCTTGTGGCCTGGGAACAGCGCTGATAACACCAATGTTTTTAGTTATGACTTAGTGATGTTTGGTCTGGCCAAGGACTTTTGGAGCCTCGTGCTCTGCCAGGGAGGAGGGGGAGCCGGGAGGAAGC
>JAOEHY010007301.1:19156-45971 GCA_025447955.1 Psilopsiagon aurifrons | reverse complement strand
GGAGGGCCACAAGGATGATCATGGGACTGGAGCACCTCCCGTATGAAGATAGGCTGAGAAAGTTGGGGCTGTTCAGCGTGAAGAAGAGAAGGCTGCATGGAGTAGTGAATGCTCCATCCCTGGCAGTGTTCAAGGCCAGGTTGGATAGAGCCTTGGGTGGCATGGTTTAGTGGAAGGTGGCCCTGCCCATGGCAGGGGGTTGGAACTGGGTGATGTTAAGGTCTTTTCCAACCTTAACTATTCTATGGTTCTATGATTCTATAATTCCTACACACATCTAATCCAAAAACTCAGCTACATATGGACTCACTTTTTTATACATTAAGAATCCTGTTTTTTCTGGAGATCAATTGCTATTGAAAAGGAAAAGAGTCCTTTATTTATATATGTTTGTATTGTGTGGTTGTTGTTTTTTTTTCTCCTTAAACATTTGCACATATGTATTTCTCACACTGTTTTCAAAATAAAAATTAAAAAAACTCAAAGCCCTGAAATAAACTAAAAAAACCCATTATGCTTTTGTTTCTTCTCACTGAGTTTTAGGTGGTCAAATTAGAACAGCTGCTTTTGTTACTCATTCTGATAAAAATGGAAAAAACTATCCACCAGCTGCAGGTGCCTCAAGTCTTACATGTTCTCAGAGAGTCTACGGAGCTGCATTTCCTCTTCCATTGACTACAGGGAAAACCTAACAGGCTGAAGTTCCTGACTTGTAACCACTTAATGTGTCACCTCTGTTAAATACATTTAAATACTTTTCACCTTGCACCAATGGATCTGGATATAATTTTTGGACAGCCTTTGAATATTTTATGGACTATGAAAAAATATTTATAATTCTTTGGCAAGTAACTGAACTTCATAACATAATCAAAAGTACAGATGCTGAATATCTCAGTGCCTTAACGAGACAAGCAATGTGCAAACAATGAAATGACATGTGACCAAAGATGTGATTTATAAATCACATGTTCTCCCTATGAGTATATTTTGAGACAATATGGAAGCAAAAAAGCATATTGTATGGAATACAATATATTTTGGGTTTTGGTTTTAGTGTTTTGTTGGGTTTTTTCCTGTCTTGTGTCCATTTTTACTTCTTTATTTTCCTTTCCGTAGGAAAATATCTAGTGACTGTTATGGTTAGGGCAAAATTTGAAACTGCTAGCTAAACAAAGTGTCACATTTCATAAACATGTGCTTAGGAAAAGAAGAATAAAAAAGATTGCAATATAATGGCCATGGATACTTCAAATCTTGTTATTAAAATACTCTAGCAATAAGAAAAAAAAAGAATCTGGGATAGTAATTTCATAATAGAAGGAATGGAAGTGAAAAATTGGCTGATAAATAAAAGTACAGAATGGATAATAAGGTGCAATTGCATTCAGTATCAAAGGATAGGATTTATCAGCTCAGATATCTTTTCTTTATGCTGTGTTTTCCTGTTATTCACTCAACACTTTGAATAAAGCTCTTTTTTTCAGTGATCATAAACAAGAGGTTGAAGAAAGTCCAACTCTTTGGGTCATATGCCTATATTGCAGTTTCTGGCTATATTTATTGATTTCTGAATGCCTGTTTCCCTACTGTCTTGATCCACCTGTCATTTATGTTTTTGGAAAACAACTGATAACTCTATTATAAGTTTGAATACGGTTTATTTTTGGCAGGGTTCTGCTTCAACTCATTTTATAAGACTACCATGTAAACTTCATAACTAGAAATATATGAGGAAAATTCAGTGAGGTCCTTGCTGATAAAAGTCTCTCTTACAAAAATGTTGAGAAAATGTAAGTTGTAGGAAAATAAGAGCAACCTTAGATGTAGACACTTCTTGATCAACAGCATGTAGAATCAAAATATAATAAAAGGAGTGTATCTTACTCATCACATATGCAGAGACACCGTAACTAACATGAGTAATCTAAAAGTAAGAAAATGATCAGGAATGATGTTTGACAGGTTTGAAGTAATTTTACTTGAATATTATCTGATGAGTTAAGGCAGAAAATAATGAAAAATAGGAATTCTTTCTTTCTTTCTTCAAGCATCTCTGGAAATGTAGGGAGGTAAATTGCAGACAGAGGACTCCAGGGCCATAAAGTCAGTTATTTCATCATTCTGCTTCCATTATCTTACTCTACACCTTTACGGAGATACAAAATTCACTCTGCTAGCTCTGGACTTTGGAAGGTCAACCTTCATTTCAGCTGACTCCTTAAAATGCTATTGTCAACTCCAGAGCCCAAGTCAGATCAGCTGAGTAGAGGCAGTGGCTCTACAAGAGCAAGTAAATGCCTTTCCCCATTCCCCTCCCACCCTTCAGTCTACAATGTACACAAGAAACTGCAGGAACAAGACATGGATCAGTAAGTTGGCAGAGCTCAAAGATCATTCTTTCAGTCAATCTTAAGAGGAATTCATTCTTGGATTTGTGGATGCTGTGCAAAAGGATGTTTAGAAAAATCTAGGATAGGGTAGTTATTAAAGGAGATTAAAGGGTATTATTGAGTGCTCAGCAAGTTATAATTAAAAAAAAAAAAAAGAGAGAGGAAGAAAGAGAGGGAGATTGAGAAAGAGGGAGAGCAGGTTAATTTTTCCAGTCAGTGAAGTTTCAAGGATAAAAAGCCTAGTTTTGCTTTGTTATTGGCTTCTTTATTAATTATACAGTATTTTTTTCCACTTAACAAAAAGAATCAGCTCCTTCAATCCAAATTCCCCAGTTAATTTCTTTAATAATGCATACATAAGACACAGACTCAATGTTTTTGCCAATTAGAAGTATGCCAGCCTAGCACACTTGCAGAAAATTTAGCCTCCTCTGAAAATTGAGTGCCTCATGACACATAGACAGCACAGGTATGAATACTATCTTCCTAAAAGGAAAAGGCAATTCAGCATTTGCTTCAATCATGCAAAGTGCTCTACAGGGAAGTATCTCTCTGTCTCTTCATCTGCAAGAAGAACTGGATGAATTTTATGGTGTTACATGGAATATCAGACCATAAAACATGATAGCTACGTGTGCTGGCAAAAAAACTGTGTCTATCATTCTATGTATTGACCTATTCCTTTGCACATTCACTGTCACTATAGCATCAGATTGCCCTCAAACTATGACACTTAAAGCACAAAGCACTATTATAAAGCCAATCATGAACATGCATCATGAAAAAAGTAAAATGAATTAGAAGCTTTCAAACTTCTATGGAATTTAGGGGTTTTTTGATTGTCTATTTCTGGGTTTTTTGTTGGTTGTGGTGTTGTTTTGGGGATTTTTGTTTTGGTTCGGTTTAGTTTCTTTTTTTTTATATATATATATATAAAAAAAACTTTGGTCTAATAATACTTACCTGCTTTTATCCTAGGCAAGAAGCCAAAAGGCAAGACTTTGATCCTATGATCAGCTGAAATCTGGAAGTATTTTGTTCTTCTAGAAGATATCCTCTCCTATCTTTTTTTTTTCTTTTCCCCAGGAGGACAAAATAAAATCCATTTTTGAAGGACAAAACTCTTTTATTCTTCAACCTGTTTCTGTCTTCAGACATTTCAGTTTCCAAATAGATGATGGAGTATGATCTGTTTTCGAGATTCCTGGGTTTCTGGATTAGGACCCCACCTCACTTAAAGATGAGGTTATTCTTATCGACGTTAACATTCTCAACACACCCTCATTTTTCATATGCGATGTCTACGAATGGCACGCAACTGGTTAACACTTGTTGACCATGCTAAAGCATGATAGCCATAGCTAATTCATACCCTTGTATTCAGACCACATTTAAGATTCAATTGAAGTCTTCTCACCATGTGCTGTATCTTTCACTTATCAACACTAATGATCTAGTCCTGAAACCTCCATTATATTGTGCAGTGCTTTTTGCTTCCCCGAGCTCTGCTACACAGAACCTGACATAGCCAGAGCTTGTAAAGTCCCTTTATGTCCTTAGATTCCAGACCTGCAAGGTCACTTCATCAAACCAAAGCTCATTAAAAAGAAGGAAGAAAGGTGATCTACCATTCTGACCTCGGATATTGCAGCTGAAAAAGCCCTTTGCCATTTATATTTCAACTTTCAATGAGTATATGACTCAGTACTGGAAGGATTTGTAGCTGACACTCAATAGAAGCTGCTCTCGAATTTTGACAAATCCCATCTTGAGCCGAAAAGAGAAACAGATATTGATCCTAAGTGTACCTAATTCATCTCTGCACTTGTAATCCCAAAAGAAAATGGCTTCTATGACCAGAGGGCGTTCAATATTTTTTCCATCTTGTAAAATAAACAGCAGTTATTTTGGTGTGTCTTCATGCGTCAGGAGCAACATTGTAAGTAAACAAAGCACTGATTTTTTTCCTCTGCTCTTTCCTGAATGGAGTTATAAGAACTGCTGGGCCTTTGATTTGACTAATTTAATTTTATCAAATAATTTAGACTGATGAAAATCTGAAGGCCACAGCACCACATCTAAGATCTGTGGCTCTGAAAGGAAGCTCTGTTCCTTCATCAGATAGCTGTATTTCAACAGCGGTCATATAATAAATTGTGGGGAAATTAATTTCATCACAATGACCTAACCTCGGTAGCAATAAGGTGGCATTAGCATTTGTGGGAGGGCCGAGACTGGTGATTCACAGAGAGATGAGATGCTGAGTTGTCAATTACTTTGATGTAAATTTGGAGAAATTTTATTGATTTAACTTGTTATTTTTAAGATAGAGCCTGAGGTCAGGATCTAGTCCATAATTTGACTTATTCCTTTTTTATTGTTGTTGTTATTATTATTATTCCTTTTTTATTCCTGTGTTATGTCATTAAGGAAAAACAGACTGCAAAATGCAAACACTTTTTAAGTTTTTCCTTCAGAGTCACTTGTGACAAAAGCTGGATAGGAAGCAACCAACCATTCCATCTGATGAATATTCTCAGATTCTAAAGCACAATTCAGTAGAAGTTCCTAAACATGCAGCATACTGTGCATGAAGTCCTCCTCTGAAGAGGGAGAACTAGTCTGTTTGGGGAAATAACCAGACCAGGCATTTGAACCTGATTGTCTCATCATTACTGGGACATTGAACTTTAGAGGGCAGCTGGGAATCTTTCCTGACACAGCTAAGATTCCCTAAACATGCTGACTTACTGTGAAAAGTTTTCATTTCAATGAATCAGTCTTTTCCGACAGCAATGACAACAAATGCTGAAAAATTTCCTATCAACTCCAATAATCAAGCCAGGGAGCATCTGGCTGCAAAAGACTGGTAAGCAGGACAGACTATTTTATAAACAGGTGAGGTGCAACTCAGCAGGTTTTTGACACTTTTAGTTGAGAGATTGTTACAGGAGGGAGAAAATGAGGAATCTAGTTTACATGTCAGATTTTTAAAGGCACTGTTATCTTAGAAATAAGGGTAACAGAGTGTTTTTTTGTGTTTATGGACTACACACGGGTTAGAGCAACCCCAGACACAGCTACAGCCTGGGCAGAGAAGAGATTGAGAGCAGCCCTGCTGAGGACAACTTGGGAGTATTGGTTGATGGGAAAATGAACATGAGCCAGCTTTGCACACTTGCAGGTGCAGGCCAGAAAGCCAACCGTATCCTGGGCTGCATCAAAAGGAGTGTGACCACCAGGTCGAGGGAGGTGATCCTGCCCCTCTACTCTGCTCTCGGGAGACCTCACTTTTAGTATTGTGTGCAGTTCTCAACATAAAATGATGTGGAGCTGTTGGAAGAAGTCCAGAGGAGGGCCACAAGGATGATCATGGGACTGGAGCACCTTCTGTATGAGGATAGGCTGAAAAAGTTGGGGCTGTTCATCGTGGAAAAGAGAAGGCTGCATGGAGACCTCATAGCAGCCTTCCAGTACCTGAAGGGGATCCACAAGGTTGCTGGGGAGGGACTCTTCATTAGGGACTGTAGTGACAGGACAAGGAGTAATGGGCTTAAACTGAAACAGGGGAAGTTTAGATTAGATATATGGAAGAAGTTCTTCACTGTAAGGGCGGTGAGGCACAGGAATGGGCTGCCTAAGGAAGCTGTGAATGCTCCATCGCTGGTGGTGTTCAAGGCCAGGTTGGACAGAGCCTTGGGTGGTATGGTTTAGTGTGAATTGTCCCTGCCCATGGTGGGGGGGGTTGGAACTAGATGATCTTAAGGTCCTTTTCAACCCTAACTGTTTTATGATTCTATGATTCCATGATTATTGAGAAGGGATATTACACACAGAAGCACACATATTTCCCCCTGTTCTAGATCTGGTTTGGGGGGTTTGGGCTTTTTTTTGGTTGTCATGTAAAAAGGTTATGTTGAAATTGAGTCAGGTTTCTGTCAGCAAGACAAAGGTGCATCTCAATAATACTGAAACCATGGCCCACTCAAGCCATTCCCAAGGAGGTTGCCTATTAGTAGCGACATAACCAAATCAGAGAGATGGTAGGTTCTCCATTGGCTGATCCAGAAGCTATTCACTTGACGTAGCAGTAGAGATCTGGCCCATGGGATCTAGGCGGATTGCTTGATCACACTAAAAATGAGTGTGATTGTCCAGCTCCATCTCCCACAACAAATTTCAGCTCAGAGGAAATGAAGGAGAAACCGTGGGTGCCCACATATAGTCAAGTGAGAGTTCACCTTCAAGCAGTAATCTGTAGCTTCTTTCAGAAATACTGAATGCCTTCTGAATATTCAGGTAGTAAATGCACAAATATTTTCAGGTAAATGATGTCAGAACAGTAAAAGTTCATCCTGTGAATTCAGCAATATTTTAGTTTAAAAAAGAAAGATTTAGTTACATGATTCTTGCATCTTCTAGTCCAGTGTCAGAATACCCAATCTCTACTGAATGGATGTATTCTGGTAAGAGAAGGCAAACTTGGGTGTTGGCTGTGTATGGCAGCACAGTGCATAATTTCAGACATGAGAAAAACAAATTTTTTAAACCACTTATCCTCCAAGTTTTTTCCAACAGTGAAAACAAACACAACTACAGCCTGGGCAGAGACTGGACTGAGAGCAGCCTCAAGGCAAAAGACCTGGGGGTGATGGTCAACGAGAAGCTCAACATGAGCCAGCAGTGTGTGCTTGCCGTCCCGCATTCAACCATATACTGGACTGCATCAAAAGGAGTGTGACCAGCAGGTCAAGGGAGGTAATTCTCGCCCTCTAATCCCTTCTTGTGAGATCCCAGCTGCAGGACTGTGTTCAGCTCTGGGGCACTCAAACCAAGAGGAATGTGAACCTGTTGGGGTGAGTCCAGAGCAGGCCTATGAAGATGATCTGAGGGCTGGACCAGTTCTGCCCTTGAGACAGGCTAAGAGAGGTGGGCTTACTCAGCCTGGAGAAGAAAAGGTTCCAGGGAGATCATAGAGCACTTTCCGGTGCCTAAAGGGGCCTACAAGAAAGCCAGAGGGACATTTTATAAGAAAAAGTAGAGACAGGACAAGTGAGAATGGCTTTATACTGTAAGAGGGTAGATTTAAATTAGACGTTAGAAATTCTTCACTATGAGGGTGATGAGGTACTAGTACAGGCTTTTGTTGTTTTTGTTTGGCAATATGTCACTGTTGTAAGTAACCTCTACAAGGTGGACATCAGGTAAACTTTACATCTCTCCATAATGACGAAAATACAAAGTGTGTGGCAAATTGGATGTTTGGGGAGAAAAAAATATAAAAAATACATGAAACACTGGATTTTCTTTTAAAGAAAAATAATATATAATGTTTTGTCTCACATTTTTCATTTTTTCAAAGATTTTTATTGGTTTATTGCTTAAGGCAAGATTGTTGATGAATATGCACATGTAAGCAAAAAAAGCAGGAAGAGATTTTCTGTTGTTTTTCATAAGTAGCTGTCAGAAACATCCAGTTGCTTCCTCAGACAAAGTATCACATAGCTCGGCTGAAGCTATCAAAGCTCTGCTGCAGAACAGCTTATAAATGATCTGGAATTAATACTGGACAATAAAGAAGTGAAACTACTCAACTGTATTTGCAGATTCATGTTGCAGGGATAGAAGAACCTGGAAATAGGTGGGACTGTAAAGACAATTGTTAAAAAACAGGCATCATAAAGACATTGTGTAATGGTCGGGTCATTTAGGTATTCTGATCACCAGATAAAGCGATGTGAAATCTGTGACATATAGAAATGAACCATAATGCTAGCATTTATTTACTTTCTTTGCTATGACTAATTTCCCATATAAATAACAAAATAAATAAATAAAGCCATCTGGCAAGCTTGCAGAGTATTGGACATAAACATTAATGGCAGTACTTTTACACTTGCATATCACTTTTAATCTAAGGTTCTTAAAACGATCCACATTAATTAAGCGTTACAGCTCTTTGTTGAGGTCCATAAAAAAAGGTAGATAATACTTGCCAACACTCTGAATATTAGGAAGTTAAGTAAATGACTCTAAGATTCTCAGTTTTACAAAGGTGAGTTGGCTCAGACTGCATACACTTAAAGATTTTAATCAAAATTCTAGCAAACAAAAGTATCTATGAATTTTCCTATTCTCTTTATTTTTTTTTAAATGACTGTTTCCAAAGCCGCTGTTACCTAATTTCTGAAGGTATTTTCTCTACCAGATAATGGATGATAGAAAGAAAAACATGAGCTGCCAGAGAGTCCTGTGGGTTTCTTCATTTTGAACGTGAGCAGATTATAGTTTTCATTATCCATAGGTGGGGAAAAAAAAAAAAGAAAATCAAAAATTGTAAAAATGAAGAACCTGTCCAGACTGTCTAACTAAACAGTGAGCAGTACACTCACAAAAACCTCACTTCATTGTTCCCTAAACCCCTGACTGGTTATAATAATACAAAATATTCCATGATGTTAAAAGCAGGAGTTTAATTCCTCCAGAGGCTAATTCAGCCTTCCTCTGAGCTCAATTAACTGGTGAAGAGACTTATCTCTCTTCATGGACTAGACAGGACTTCACAAACCACCAAGATTAGTCCAAGTCTAAGTGTCTATGTGTGACTGACTCTTTCATATGATGTTTCCGTCCGAGAATTAGCTTGAGAGGGTATATTTTTAATGGAAAATGACTTCAGTGATAGTCAAAGTAAGACCAGCTAAAGAGAAGCTTTTCTTGATCAAATAGAATTCATCTAGAAAGATGAAATAGCCTTAAAATCCCAAGATGTTAACCTGGCTCCTCTGTTTCCAGTAGGAAATTTTATAAATTTTTGCAGAGCCAAGATTTCACCTCATTTGTTATTGAAGGCTCCCATTTGAAACAAATCTGGGTCACCCGAGCTCTTCCGCCCAAGTGGAGCACTTGTTAAATTGCACACTAGCAGTTTATTTTACAGGTTTTCTTTCTTCCCCTTTCTACTGTGAGGTTTCAGAAAACTGCTGACCCTTCTCTTCTCTGAGCACATTGAATACAAGATTCTACTCTCACTTCAATACAGAATTTTTGTAATGCTTGACCAAAAATCTCTATTTTTATTAAGCCCATTGTTTGTTGGCTTTATGCGACTCTGTTTCATGCACATGTAAGGACACACCACACTTACTGTATGTAAATACATATGAAGTACCTTCTCCCATGCATTGGTTTAATAATATAGATTATAATATTCATTGCTATTTCTTCCAGATGTGTAGAGACGTATCAAGAGTATTCTTTCCTGTAGTAGGAATAACAGTACATTGTTGGTAGAAAAATACTTTAATAACAAGAAAAAGCAGTTCAGTGACAGGGACAATAGATTTCATAGGAAGCTATGTAACAGGAAAGAGGCATTGCATTGTTTGGAACACCTGTGGTTAATTATCATAGCTGAATACATTAAAATCAGTTTCCAGCCTCATATATCTTCATAGACTCTTTGGCGATATTAAGCGATAAAGGCTTAATAATCAAAAGTACTGAGTTAGCAAATGTTTTCTAATTTTAATAACTTCTTGTTGTAATTACCAAGTCTTGGAGTGAAATGATTTAATTAGAAAGTAATCAAGAAGTGTCTACTGTTAATTGAAGAGATTATAAAAGATCTACATTTTTAATATATTTCTTGGGTAATAAAATTAAAGTCTATGATAATTATTTTATAAACCATGCTGATAGGAAAAGTTTGATACCAAAATGAGATATTGTGTATAATAATTCCCACAGCTGCATTTGCCTCTGGCAGGTATAACCCAAAGCAAGGATTCTTTGGACTTATGCATTATCTGTCACTTCACATCTTTGTGTACTTAAAGTCCATTCATGCTCACAGCTTCTATGAGAATAGCGATAATTATCATTATACCTATTTTCTCTGCTAATACAGTGAGGTTAAGTGCATCAGCATAAATGGCTATTTATAGGTTAGGTGAAAGAAAATTTCTATCTAATCTTGTTTTGATAGAAAATTAGATTTATAGTTGAGCTGGTTTTAAAAGAAATTGATGTGATTCTCTTTTCAATAAACATTTTATCTTTTCAGAAATGAAAAAATTACATTTCAAATCGAAACAAAAAAAGCAGATATTAATGCTTAAAAAATATTCACCTAAAGCCTCCAAACTTTGAATTTGGAAAAAGTCTGCAGATTACCTAGTAGGATTTATAGCTCATATTCTTCGGCTTTTCATTATTCTCTGCCAGCTGAGAACTGAAAATAAATGTTATTTCCCAAAATCCTCCATGGTTATGCACTCCCATGCTGAATGATGTTCAGCAAGTGGGGTGTCAAAAATGCTGAATGTGTCATAGGGATAAAACCTTTTTTTCCTGACTGCTGCTATTTCTGTTAAACATTCCAAGACACTGATCATCCAATTTAAAACTTCTGTGGTGAACTGCTATTCCCTCTTGGGTGTCTGTTAAAGTTAATTTTTCAATGCACAAGAAGCAGAGGATAAAGATCTTCTCACACAGGTTTATCAAAACAGATATGGTGTATGTAGGTTCCTGAAAATGTTCTTTGCTTGCATGAAAATCCTGTACTCTGATAAATAAATGCTATTAAAAAAAGATGTTTCACATGAAAGGGAAAAATTACCTGCTTGCAGGAAAAGCGACAGAGCTAAAAACACGCACAGAAATGTTTTCCAAACTGCAGTAGAAATAATTGTAGAAAAGACATACATTCTTAAAAATGTGAAATGAACTCTTTTTTTTGCATGAGAATGTCGTTATTGGTTTACATATTTTAGTTATTTCTTCTGAAAAGATTATTTGGTCAATAACAAAATCAACCGCTATTCCTTTGGCTGCCTTAATCCTGAAGGACTTTTCAGACTGCCAGCAAATGATGTCATATGACACACATGGTAAGCACCCACTAGTAGGATGAAAAGTAACATCTATATAGCTGAACAAAATTCAAATGATCTGTCTGACTAACAAGACTGCAAGATGTTGAAGGAGTGATTGACAAACTGTCAATCACTTCAGACGAGGTTCACAAATGCATGAACATTTCCATTCCTAATTTATGCAAGCTGTTAATACAATTGTAAGTGCAAATAAAACACTTGCACACAAAAGTGTACTAAGACCCAGAAACATCTGATTCGCATACATATGTGAATTACTTCGTCAATTGAATAGTCTTCTATGCACCCATACCTTTTTTTAGTTTGGTAAACATTTAAAAATCCCAGGCACCCAACCAAATAGAAATACCCAAAATATTTTGCTTCTCTTGAAATGTTCAGACCAAGCTAAATGTAAATGCTATGACTATAAAGAATAGCTGGTTTGTTTCTGCTCAGCCTTAGACAGGAGACATCACCTTGACATAAGACATCTATTTGGAATTAATGTCTGGTTGGTGATAATGCTCTCTAGGTGTTCACCAGGCCATTAGTTTTTCCCAGCTCTTCACTAATCCCCAGAAGTTACTTTTGGCCTTGATCATTATTGCTTAAACACACACATTTTGAAAACCTAAGAGGTTACTTTTCATTTACCTGCCACCTAAATTCGTTCTTCAGAGACACTGTCAGCAAAGGAGATGTGAGTCAGTGTTTTCACTGTAAAAGAAAAAAAGCCTCACTCTGTGGCATGTTTTGTATGAAGAAGAGAAAAATGATCATATGTTAGCTCTTAAGGTCACTTTGCAACAGGGAGTTTTCTGGATGACTTCTTCTACAGAACGAAAAAGTCCATTTTAAAAAAAGAACCAAAAAAAAAAAAAAACAAACGGGGAGGGGGAAATGGAGGTATTGATAAACTTTTGCATCCTTTAGGATAACAAAAAGGAGAGCATTACAAAGACTGCTCCCAACTGGGCATGGATTTATAAGTTACACAGAGTACCCTTATTTACTGAAATGCAGAAGTATATGCATGAGAAATTCCCAGCTGCTGACATTTTGTGTGCTTTTAATAGTACCATTAGTCAATATATCAGTATGCAGCATATCATATTGACTAGAGCTGATGTTTATAGTGGAAAGCTATTGACTTATGGGATGAAAAAGTGGATATAATTCAGCTTCAGGCATTATTGCCCACTGGAGGTTACTTTTTCATTTACAGGGACAATAATTTGCCCTGTAAACTGAAAACTCTAGACTCACCATATATTTTACTATGCACTTTAATAAGACTTTTTGCCCTAAGTGTGCTTTACATAGAAGCTGGAACTTCAGCAATAGTGTATTCTGTGTTGCCATAGCTGATAAAAAAACCCAAAACCAAAACCCAAACCAAAGAAAACCAAAACAACCCAACCAACAAAAAACCTTGAGTGGCTAGCTCTGATGCCTTAATTTCAGAAATAGCCAGTAATACATTTAGGTCTAGATATAGAGGGATACCATCTTATTATCTATCACACTGCACAGCATTGACAGCAGTCTTGAGGCTTTACTTTAAATCTTAAGTTGACTTCTACTCATTTATGCATCATTAATAAGATATCAAGGTCCTTAATATAGGATTTATCTTGTCTAACTTTGCCTGTACCATTCAGCCAAAGAGGTTGCGCAGTCCTCATCCTCCAAGGTTTTCTTGGAAACCCTAAGCAAGAAACCTGGTTCGACTCCACTTTGAAGAGAATTCATACAAGATGGCCACTTGAGATCCCTTTAAACCTAAATTCACAAAATCACAAGATTGTTAGGGTTGGAAGACACCACTGGACATTATGTAGTCTAACCCCCTTGCCAAGGCAGGTCCACCTAGAGAAGGTTACACAGGAACATGTCCAGGTGGGTTTTGAATGTACCAAGAAATGGAGACTCCACAACCTCCTTGGGCATGCTGTTCCAGTGCTCTCCCACCTTCAGTGTAAAGTTCTTCCTTATGTCAAGGTGAAACTTCTTGTGTTTTAGATTATTGCTCTTTTTACTCACTCTGTTGCTGGGCACCATTGGAGAGAGTCTGGCACCATCTTCTTGGCACCCACCTTCGTCTTATTCATGTGAATTAATGAGATCCCCTCTTAGGCTTCTCTTCTTTATACTACATAGCCCTAGATCCTGAACTTTCTCCTCATACAAGAAAAGCTCCAGACCCCTGATCGTCCTTCTGGCCTTCTGCTGGACCGTCTCCAGGAGCTGCTTGTCTTTCTTGTACTGAGGAGCCCAGAACTGGTCACAATTCTTCCATATCAACCCGGACCATTCTGTGATTCTAGGAAACTACCAACTCAATTACTCTAAATTTTTATACAAGCTCTTCC
Organism: Psilopsiagon aurifrons; assembly: GCA_025447955.1. Taxonomy (NCBI): domain Eukaryota; kingdom Metazoa; phylum Chordata; class Aves; order Psittaciformes; family Psittacidae; genus Psilopsiagon; species Psilopsiagon aurifrons. The sequence goes on along the minus strand of JAOEHY010007301.1, from coordinate 32,324 downwards.
TATTTTCAATGGAGAGATATTGACAGGTACAGAATTTAGTCACATCAGCAAAAGATGTATGTCTGTTACGAGAGGAAAGAAATGCTGTCTGGGTTACAATAGAAGGAACCCAGAAAAGTAGCCTGGATCAGGTAATTAACAGATGGCCAAAAATGTTGATATGGCAAGGCACTTCACCTTGACTACACATATTACTGGTTAGTTTAGGAACACATGATTATTCCAAGGCTTTTTAACTGTATGGGGCTCACTCATCCTTGATCACAACTGATGAAGTAGAATGTTAGCATAATGCATAATTGAGTAGAATAAGAAGTACCATGTCCCTTGACTGATAGAATCATAGAATCATAGAATAGTAAGGGTTGGAAAGGTGCTTTAAGATCATCTATTTCCAATTCCCTGTCATGGGCAGGGATACTTCCCACTAAACCATGCCACCCAAGGCTCTGTCTAACCTGGCCTTGAACATCGCCAGCAGTGGAGCATTCACAACTTCCTTGGGTAACCCATTGCAGTGCCTAACCACCCTTATAGAAAAGAACTTCTTCCTCATATCTAATCTAAACTTGATAAGCTAAAAAAAAAAAAAATTCAGAATTAGCTTGTCAATAGCAGAAATGAGTCAATATCAGAACAGCTACTATCCACTTCTAATCATAATAATGGCACAATGGACAATATTCGTTATCCACCTGCCAAATCTTGGTGTGAAAAACAGCAGTAATAGATCAAGTATAATGTACAATAACAGTAACAATAATAGTAAAAGCAAGAGCAGCAGCAAACCCAAAGCCATCATGTCCTAAAATTAAGTGACATAAATCAATGAGTGTTTTCTTATGTCAATTCATATTAAGACACACAGTACAAGATATAATGACCCAGAGTATCCTAACACGATGTGACAACCTGTTTTTACTTTATGAATTATAATTTAAGACTCCATTTTTTTTTTCATCCACTGGATAGTTACTTACTATAACATAATGTGTTCAGGGATTTTCTTCAGGTTTCTAGGTAAGACACTCACGTATGTCCTAGGAGAAAGCAATTCTCTTGTCTTGCCTTTTTTTTGGCAGCATTCATCCCAACAGTGATACCATATAACAGGACTAAATAATTTCAGTTCCAGTTTGACAGCTTAATAAAGACTTTTTTTAGGGAAGGAAATCTTTGCAAATAGAGCAAAAGATGGGAGAGTTTTGGGAACTTAGGCAAGCTAGGTTTTCTTCTTTGTGGAGTTCTGGTATTGTTTTCCTGCCATAGAAATTATTTCTTTCAGTGCCTGTTTGGCCTTTGATTAGCAGTGACAACATTACAGAGTGAGTCAAGATGGTGGTGTGTTACCCACATAGGATTCCATCACTCAAAGGTAGGTATCTGCATTGAGAGTGTCATATGTGAGCTGATTATCTGAGTTCCTATTATGGCCAAAGGGATTATGGTCAATATAGACACCTTACCTTACTCTAAAATAAAAAGTCACAATTATTCTATTTTTCAGGCAAGTGTCTTTCTAGATTTTTCAGTGCATTGACTGGATTTCCATGGCTTTGATGAGAAACAACATACTATCCTTACCTTATGTACGCTTCTGAATCTGGAGCTGAAACTTACACTTACTACTCAATCTTCTTGGCTAGACATCTCAGTATGTAATGTCATTTGAGACATGTATACATGCAGTGTATCTGAAACATTTGTGTGAGGCTAGCAGATTTGACACAATCCATGGGTAGGTAAAATCCTTCTGTTCTTTCAGAGTAGCAATGAAAAGGGACACCCAAGGGCATCTCAAATGGCATTAGGTAATTATGTCTAGGCAATTTTACTTTATTCTTAGTGTCTAATTTATGACAATCATTAAGGATATATCTATACCAAGAAATTAAATGGGATCAGGAACATTTCTTGTCATTGGGGTCAAGCAGCAAAATATATTTGGTTCTACGCTGGTTAATTTTCTAAGCTTCAAAAAAAAGTGAGTGCACTGGGAGTAGTTATCACTAGTGGGTACTTCTAATTCCTAAAACCCTTCCAGGTGTTGGCAGTCTGTTAGCTGTTATGAACCAAAACTGGACCAAGGAAAGTTCTAACATGGTCAGATGTGCTTGAGAGTCCTTCTGGCATTATTTCTATTAACAGACATAGCTAAGAAGCCTACGAATCCAGCCTTGTGTAGTCATCAACAGATAAACATTTCTGTGTTAGACAACAGAAATGGTAAAAATTCTCATCTTCCCATCTCCCCTCTCCTATACTGCACCTCAGTATATCCAAAATAATTTCAGCCCTTTTGAGTTAACATATCTCTAGATGTATCAAGTTCTACCAGATTGATTTTTTTCTCTTTATCTTGAAGTAATTGTCATTTAGTCCTTGGAATTGAGATATTTTAATAGGTTTGTATGGGTTTAGTGTTTTATTCATTCCTTTCTACATCTCTGTTTTTCTCTTTTCAGTCAGAGACAGAGTATAATAGAATTGCCACTGCCAAAACCCTCACTCCACTGGAGTGGAAACCATTCATTTGTCATCTCAATTTTAAGATTCCTGACTCCAAATGCAAGGGTATTCTCCATGGACATAATGGGACATTTAGCAATTCATTCATTTTCTTCACATGCTACTTATTTAGACACTCAGCAGTTGGCAGCTTTGATGTGAGTGTTGGAAATTATAAAGACATTACTTATCATAAAAATATAAATGAAAGAAAACATAGGCCCTGTTTTATATCAGACTAAATTGACTAGTGTCATACTCAGGATATTTTCTTTTATAAATTATAATCGTTAGAGGAGGTGTTCCCCTGAGTGAAACACTACCTGTCTGTTTCATATATAACACCAGCTCTACACTTTTTTCTCCTATAAAAAAATTGCTGCTCAAGATTTAGATACAAAGAAGTAAATTTTTAAACTCAAACAGTACACATATGAATAGAATAGAGTATGCCTCTGTTTGAGATCTTAAATATAATTAAGGTCTCTGAGTGTCAGTGAAGGAAAAGAAATAATATTTTATGGAGGGAGTGGTAAAACTCATTTGGAGAAGTAGGGTATGATTGCTCAGAAATATGTATTTATAAGGGGAAAAAAAGAGAAAAGCAATTCTTCATGCTGCTGTTCTATCCTATTTTCTGGCCATTTGTAGTGGGTTTAACCTAGGCAGCAACTAAGCACACATATAGCTGTTCACTCACTCCCATGACTATGGTGGGACAGGGAAAAAAACAGGAAGAGCAAGAGTGAGAAAACCTATGGAATGAGATAAAAACACTTCAATAAATGAAGAAAAGAGGGGAATAACCCCCAAGCGCATGTGATGTAAAGGCAATCATCCACCACCTCCCACAAACACACCTATTCTCTCCATGTCTCTGAGCAACAGTGACTTTGGAAGACACTTCCCTCCCCATCTCAATTTTTAATTGTGGAGCATGACAAAGTCAACTGTCCTTCTTCTTCCTCTCAACTTCTTTCCCAAACCTAGCATACTTGCTGTAGCAGATCAAAGTGAGAAACAGAAAGCCTTGATGTTATGTAAGAACTGTTCATCAATAAACTAAACATTAGTGGGTTATCAACATTGTTTTCATCACAAATCCACAACACAGCATCATATGGATGTCCTTGAAGCAAAGTAAATTCCATTCCTGGCAGACTCAGTACACCACTGTAAGTGATGGTGCCAAAAGTGACCCATTTTGACTACAGAGCACATATATAGACTGACAAAACTGACCTGTTCACTTTGTGGAGTGAACATCTAAATATGTAAAGCAGGTCTTGTGTATTTTAAACAAAATGGCACTTTAAACAAGGATCATAGTGGGATCAAGATTTCTATAACTGTTCAGCCACCATAGACCCAGTAAGTGTGACACATTAGGCTGGATATGCCTTTCCTTTCATGCACATTCTGATTTCTAATGGCATTCCTCTTCACTATGAATTTTTTTTCTTTTTTTATTCATTTTCTTCTTACATTTTGATTTTCCTCTAAGTTTCTTACTGAAAGCTCAAAGAGGTTTTGGAATCTCAGTCCTTGTAGATATTCAAAACTTCACCAGGTAAGCTGCTGAGCAACCTGAGCTAAGTTGGCATGGCTTTGAGCAGGGACTGGGAGCAAGGGACTACTAAAGATCCCCTCCTACACATACCAAACAGTTCTGCTCTGTGATTCCAAACCAGTCTAATCTGGGCTAGTGCCAGCAATCCTGTACACAGCTATCACCATTTAGATCACCATTTCATCCACATTATTTATTAGTATCCAGAAATAACCTGACTGCCAACAGGTAGGCATCTTTTTATAAAAAAAAATTTCTCTAAGATCTTTAAAGTTTCTGCTGCAGTAAGCACAGGGCACCAAAAGACACTTTCCTCTCACTACTTTGGTATCACAAATAAATTTATAGCTTTCTCAAGGGCTGAATGACATCTTTCAAGCACCAATGATATACAACAAAATGATTTTGAAAACAGCTTGTTTAGTTGCTTTGTGACTTTAACAGTTTCCATATTTAATTCGAAAATTTTTATATTTCTGTATAGATTTTCTGCTCAAAATCAGAAGATTAGAGGGGTATTCAACTCACCTCTCCAAATGGGTGATCTTTACCACTCTGGAGGTTTAAAATCTAGTGCAGACTAGTCTTCTAGACTTTGAATGCAGTTAAAACCTGAGATGCTCATTTTAAGAGATGGCTTGTTCTCTCAGTTTTAGGCTTTGACGAGTTTTCTACTTTGTCATCACTTCCAAAATAATGCTGATTTATTGTCTGAAGATAGAATAATTTACCGCTCCAGCTGAAAAATCTCCTTGCAAATATCTTGGTTATACAAAATTTTCTGTAAGAGTGAGTATTTTTGGCAAAATTTATCATCTACTCATAGAAGTATTTTTCACTCCAAGCCCTAAACAACCCAGTTCCATAACGTTATTTTATTTAATTGTTTTTTGGATGTTTTGTGTATTCAGTTTTTTTTATTCTGTCCCTGGCTTAAAGACATTTTTGCAATAACAATAATGTCATGATGCACTGGTTCTTCTCACAAAAAAGGGCTAAGATATGTCGCACTTATTTTGGCACATGACCAAAAATGGATTATAGAGTTCTGACAACATAATTCATTTAAATGCGTTAATTAACTAAATGCATTGCATTGTCTGACCAAAGCAGTTTAAACTTTATTGTGCTGTCATTATTGAGCACACACAAAAGGTTAAAAAGAATCTTATGTAGATCATTGCTTCTCATCAAACAATGTAGAAGTTGAAACTCTGACAAGTTTCCTATGATCCATTGTTGATGAACTTTTGGTTTAAAAAAAAAATTCAGGTAATATTTCTTTACAAGGAGGCGAGTGGTAAATATGAGGTCAAAAAAAAAAAAAAACCAAAACAGAAAGATGGTTCTCAGACTTCAAGAACCAATGTAAATATTACAAGTTCTTTTATGGATTTTCACTCACAAGTAAGCAAATTGCTCATCTTAAAATTAGCCCTGTGAAACTTCATGAGAAGTTTCCGATACATATAGCTGATTGTCTCTTTTCCCAAAATTTTTATGCTAATGTCAGGTGAAATTTATTGAAGTGGGTTTTGTGTCTTGTTGGTTTTTATGCTCTACCTTTTCATTACTTTTTGAAATCAGGAAATATTATTCTTTCCACAGAATTAGACTGGTAAAATGTACGCTTGAAAATCATTTGAAAAATAATGGGTTTTTATTTATTCTACTTTTCCTCAGTGCTGTTTGATTATCTTAATTTCTCTTGACAATTAAAGTATATATTTCCTGTTGAAGCTTGATAATTTGTTGCCTTAATCTTTCTCTCTTTCACTTAATATATATTGTTCTCTTGCTAGAAAGTCTTAAAAAACTTCAAGAATGCTTCTTTTGTCAGGCTTTCAATGTCCAACACAATTTTGCTATACCTATAAATTTTTTGGCTTCCATTGTTTATCAGTGTTTCTTTTTTCCTTACTGATTTTATTGCTATTCTTTTTCATAATGATAGTCTAGCAACATTTTATTCAAGTCCAACTTTTGCTGGAGATAAAACTTTTCAGTAGTTTTCCTATGTTGGAAAAGGAAAATGTACAGGCCTTCTTTATATTAATGTTCTGGATCTGTTCCATGCATCTGACTTCTCTACTTAATTTCCTTTTGTCCTTTATCACTGAAAACCTTAGTTACAGACCTACTTTTATCCTTTCATTTAATTTGAATAGAATTGACTAAAAATCATGCTACCCAGGGTTAATTTTCATGCATGGCTTATCTTCTTAACTTACCACTACTGAATCTTACAGTGGGTTCAGAAATCTCTCAACTCTGGCATGTGACAAGCCTGTAGGTATCTAGGACTGACACGCTATCACAATGAAATTAAACTGAAGAAAAGGTATGGCCCATACAATTTTGATTTTCCACAGTACAAGGAATGTCTCCACAAATATAAAAAAGAATGTGCTGCTCTATCCAGGATTAGTATGGGAAAAGGCTAATTGGTCTTTCACCTTATTTTTGCTGTCTTTCCTTTAGGATTAGGCTAAGCCTTGGTGTATGTTTCATCAGGGAATCACAGAGATTATACTTTGTCTCTCTGTCTATCATTCAGACACTTCCTCTAATGTTGACTTGATTTTTATAAGCCTCACAACTCATCATGCAGTTCCTTTAAGTCAAAATTTTTATATAATTTATAGTACCAAAGGCAGCAGTTAGGGTAATAGAATGCAAGGCACGAGACAGTAACATGATTGCTAAATCTTTATTAAATTTCCTGATTTTCCACCTTTCACCCATGCGAAGTCTCACCTTACCTATAGGATTTTTTCTTCTTTAAATTAAGAAGATGGTAATGCGGTGTCTACGAGTTTGACCTCAGACACATATAGCATTCTGGGTAGAACAGATATTGCCTACTATAAAGCGATATAACCCAAAGACATGACCTGGTCCTCTAAAATAAAGCTCTACTCAATGACAAAATAGAACTGCTGCAGGAAAATGTCAGTTACCCAGCAAAATTCAAATGATACGAACAAACCAACTCTTTTTCTTACAGTTCCAGCTAGAAATCTTCTTGTATATTGCAAAATTGACTATCGTTGGGATATCTGTTCATTTTGAGATGAATTATGTCCTAAAACCACCAATTTTTAGTTTTCCCTGGAAGATGGACTGAACGTAAGAATGCCACATATATTTGTTCTGGTAACTCCTATCCTTATGCTCCCTGTGCAGTCTACCATGGAGTGAATAGCCGTGTGAAAGTGTTAGCCGTTCTCTAATGAATATGCAGAAACTCTTTTCACATAACCATCTTAGACAAAAATTTCCAATTCCAGTTGATACTAAAGTAAGTTAATTGTATTTTAACTTTAAACTGCACTTCAGATAAAAACGTCTTCCATGTCATGACTTCTGGCATGACAGAAAAGCTGATGAGAGTAGTGGGCTGGATTGTGTGTTAAATGGCTGCAGGGAATGTTCCAGCATCCATGGCTTATATTTACTCAACAGTAACAGAGCGGGTGGGAATTGGAGCTTCAGAAGACATGGATCAGGAAGGCATTTGTGACAGAATGTGATGTGGTGGAGGGGATGTCCTCAAAAATGCAGCATTCATGCATCACATTAGCAACTAATTACATGAAGTAACTTTCAAGGAACTTGTGACTCCACTTCTCAGAGGTCTGTATTATCATGGCACCTCACACCCTGTATTTACAAGGCCAAGATGAACGGGGTCTTGGGAGACATGGTTTAGTGTGTGGTATCCCTGCCAATGGAAGGGGATTGGAACTAGATGATCTTAGGGTCATTTCCAACCATAACTGTTCTATGATTCTATGAAGAATTCCAGTTTTACTTCCAGGATCTATGCTTGTACTGTACATTTCATTAGAAAAAAGCCCAAAAAAATCCCAAAGAATTTGCTTCCCTATTTGGAAGTGACAGGTAATGAAAAACCAACTATATCTCTTGACCTGTTCTACTGTTTTCTATAATTTTTGCTAATAATTGAAATTTCTTCTTAGAACCAGTTTTGAAAGTTTCAATTCCTGACTACTGTATCTTTTCAATCTTTTTCTTCTAAAAGTGAAGAGACTTTCATTATCACATTTTTATTCCTTCAGTTGATATTTAGAGACCATGCCTAGTTACACCTTTATCTTCCTTTTCAAAATTAAATAGATCATGGAGTACTTCATTGCACGGTATTTGCAAACCTGTGATAATTCCTACAGAACTTTTCTGAATCCTTTCCAATCTTTTTCAGTGTCTTTTCTCAGCTGCAGGAAACAAGACTGGTCAGTTTTCCTATAATGGTCATATCAATGCCAAGTACAAACTAATATAAAGATTCCTTTCTCCTGTTTGATATATTTTCATTTATGTTTTTAAGGATTACATTGGTCCTCTGCAACATAGCATGCTGTTGGATCCTGTATTCTGCTGTTGAGCTACAACTGATTGTCATTTTCTCTTTCAAATCTTTTACAAGATCACAGCTTCTCAAGACAGAATTTTCCATCCAGTGAACGTAACTTTGATTTTCTGATCTTGGGGCAGAAATGCAGCTGACTGAGGTCAGTGTAAATTGCTTCATGCCATTTCCTGCTAGATTAGAATCTGAGCAAGGATTTTATTTCAAGAACTTGTTATATGAGCTTGATAAAGTCCTTTGCTTAATTTTACAACAAGAATTAAAGCTAACCTTAATGTATTCCAAAAATCATTCCTCTTGAACATATAAACCATATGTTCAACTTTTATCTTCAGGAGCCATCTATGAAAATCTTGGAAACTTTGCTTCACTTCTGAGTATGCTGGTCCTATTCCCATATTTGTCCAGTTCCTCCTTCTCTGAACTGTGCTTGTGACCCTCATATTCACAAAAAACTTTGAAAACAGAGAATTCTTCATGTGGGTGACAGTATCTCTCTAAGCTTCAAATTTTTAATGATGATATATTCCCTTTTCACAGTTTGAATGCAGGGATAAATCAATTACAAGTAGTGACTAAGGAAGGATTCACAGAGATCTGAACCAGGAATTACCTCAAGTACTGGGCTTGCATTGTGTAACTGCTTTAACAGCTTTACAGCTTTCTGAAAATAATATGCATACTTCTTCCTCCATTTTAAACAGAAAGCACTTGAAGGAGGCACTATGGTTTCCAGAGATGTGGATGTTAATTCACATCTAATTGGCAGCTACTTAATGTTATCAGGTGTACTAGGTGAATCTTAATAAAGGATTAATGAAGACAGCATGTTTCCTCCTGCTTTTATTATTGCTCCATTAGACTTTCAACGCATCACTTTTTTTTTTTTTTTTCCTTCAGTTTCCTCTCAGCCCATGAAGGGAGACTGAATGAAAAAATCACAATCATCCAGAACCAAGGACATCAGAATGGCATTTTCCTACCAGCTCCTGGAAAAACATGACTTCATTTCTTCATCCCAGTGTTTTCTCTTGTCAGTCAGAAATCCCAGACTTTCTCTTAATCTGTTACTGATTCTCAGAAAATCCTAATAACTATTCAACAAAAGTTAGTCTGCCTAAGGAATGCTGCTATTTCCTCCTCTTTTCTAGTCCATTTTGGTGCTTTTGTCTCTACTAGAAGACCTCTCTTCAACAGACAAGACTTTTTCACCCGGTAATATCCACTTTTCCTCTTTGTAGGCTTTGTGATTGGTCTCTAAATGTACTGGGCTTCTCCTCGTTTGGTTGGAAGCTCTTGTATGCACTTCAGTGGTATGAGAGCAATACTAATTCAAGATAGGTAGAAACAGGTAGCTGGTCATCAGGGGTGATATCACTGCCCCTTCTAGCAGACATTTTTCTCACTTGCCCAGAAGTTTTCTCCAACCCTCTACTCATACCCTCTTCATAATCCACCTCTTTCCACCATTTTGCTTCAACTGCCATTTTATAACAGGGAGACATCAATTTTGACAAGGTCACTGCACATATGATTTCATATTGCCATATTCAGGACAGGCATGTCTTTCTACTTTGCCTAGAAATACATCAGAGCAGGGAGCTCCCACTGAATACAGGGAGGATAACATTTTCTGATATCATACCACCGTGTGTTTTCATACTGTGCCATGGTTGCCATGTATATAAAATGCAATAGCCCCATGACCCCAGAGAACATTGACTGGCTGACTCTTCCCTTTGGACCATGAAGTAATCATGCATAATAATAGATACATTTTACATATATATGTGTGTGTGTCTTCAAATATGCATAAATATAGTTACACTTTACATATATATGTTTATAGTTTTGTTTGTATACGTTGCATGTGTAGATACATACATATATATAAATTAAACATATATAAGTAAAAGTGTAGCCATAAAACGTATAAAACATTCTTTAATAAAAGCTAGTGAAATTAATGATTAAAGTTTAAGTGTGAATAGAATGTAATAAATGAAAAGTGAATGGCAGGCTTGGGGCCTGCCATTTTGCAAGTCTCACAAACAAACCTTGACGTGTTTGGGATGGGGAGTTCATAGGATGGATATCATTTGGCAAAGGGGAATGAAAGTACTGCAACATTCCTGAAAACTACAGATCTGTCCTAGGAGGTAGCCAAGACCGATGCATATTTCTTCCTGTAGGGGTGAATTCACAAAGCAGTCAAACTTGGTAGATATATGATAGTTTTCTAAACGTGTGCTGATGTTAAGTTCATCCTAAAAGCAGTAGACATTATGCAAGTGTACCTGATCATTGCTGTAAAATGAAAAACAGATTCTGAAGTGGCTAGAACTTTCAAAACAATTTTAGCAGGTGGTGCATACCTTCAGGAATTACAGACTGACCAAGAAAAAGTAATTTGTAAGCTATCTTTTAAACAAGCTGTTATAGCAGCATAAATGTCACCATTTTGTTGCTAATATTTGAAACTGTTAAGAATTCCCATATTCAGCTGACCTGTGCTGCTATATGTCCTGGGTTCAGCAGTAGCAGCCATTTTTTCTCCTTCTTAGTAGCTGATGCAATGCTGTGTTTTTGACTTTCGGCCAGGGAACAGCGCTGATAACACCGACGGTTTTAGTTATTGCTTAAATGTTTAGTCTGACCAAGGACTTTCTGTGCCTCATGCTCTGCCAGGAAGGAGGGGAAGCCAGGAGGAAGCAGAGACAGGACACCTGACCCATACTGACCGAAGAGGTATTCCGTATAATAGCATGTCATGCCCAGGATGTAAAAACTGGGGGCAGGGTCCCTTAAGGGTTAGTTCACTCCTCAGTTGGACTGGGTATCAGAAGGTGGGTGATGAGTGGTTGTATTCTCTCCTCTTGTTATTTCTCTTATAATTATTATTATTGTGGTAGCAGCAGTGGTTTGTGTTATACCTTAGGTACTGGATTGTTCTTATCTTAACCTGTGGGAGTTACAGACTTTCCATTCTCCTCCTCATCCCCCCAGGAGTTGGGGGGAGAGAAAGAAGGGGGGAGTTAGAGAGCGACTGTGTGAGTTACAGCTGGGCTTAAACCACGACACTATAGAAACATAGAATTGTTTAGGTTGGAAAAGATCCTTAAGCTTACGGAGTCCAACCGTTAACTTAGCACTGTCAAGCCCACCTCTAAACAGTGTACCTAAGCACCACATCTGCACTTCCTTTAAATACCTTCAGTGATGGTGACTCCATCACTGCCCTGGACAGCCTGTTCCAATGTATGACAACCCTTGTGGCAAAGAAATTTTTTCTCATATTCAATCTGAACCTCCCCTGGTGCATTCAAGACATTTCCTGTCATCCACTCACTTGCTAGAAGACACTGATACCCACAATGTCTTTATGTGACCTCTCCAGCTCATTCAAGATCCATCACTCCCAAAACAAAATGCATTTCCCCTATCGATCATCACTATATACAGAGGACTGTCCTGTGAGACTATTTCTGCATTTGGTGGAAGAGTTTATACCGACAGTTTCCAATTTCTCTATCTTAAGTTCCTGCAGACCTGGTCAGCCTGGCCTGGAATAGACAAAGAAAGCTAAAGCATAGCTCCAGAGAGAGATTTCAAGGGGCATTCTGGCTGTGTTTGAAGAAGCAGCTGGCAGCACGGAGCTGTTAGGATGTGATTTCCCACAGGACACAGTGCTACCCTGCAACCCAGACCCTGAGGTTGAAGAGACCAGGCTGCTGGGCTAGGTTCCAGGGTAAAGCTGGAGGCAGCTGGAAGGAAGCTCACGAAGCAATTTTTAAGGGTACAGGCAGTCCTCCTGTCTTTTCTACCTGTGAATATATGCTTCATGATCAGCCTTGTGAGCCACTGAACACACATGGCAAAGGGGATATAAAGTGGCACAAACACTGAGCATACTTCTGGGGTCTATGAAAGTGGTTTTGAAGGATTTTTCCCAAAAGAATTTGCTTGGTCCTTATCCTGAAAGATAGCAGGCAGGGCTGGAGATGTGGGAAAGACACTTGGTACCTCTGGAGAGGAAGGGGGCATTGAAAAGGTGTGTTTCTCAGTGCCCACTGAGTGTGGGACACAGGCATCCATTAGTGTATAGGCCAGAAGGAAAGAGAAGCTGGGGAAGTCCATCACTATGCAGAGGAGGTCAGAATGCCTCCCCATGCAGCTTGGATCACTATCTTTGTGGCCCAACCTCTGTGCTCCACATCATGTCCTGCTTCTGCTCATGTACAATTCCTGCATGCTTCTTCCAGAAAACCCCAAATGCTGTCCCCAGAGAGAACTTTTTCCCTAGCCTTGGTGATTTGCTGTGTGTCTCTCTAGTTTTTAATGGGTTAGGTCTGGAAAATGACAGGTCTACATGAAAACCTGTCCTTGCTGAAGTAAATGGTAGAATATCAGAAACCAATATCTCATCCAGAGCTTCTGTTCAGGCACTGGCATTGTCTTAATTTCCTGCCAATCCACAGGTCCCTGCTGTTAATACTTTTTTTGTCCAATGACCTGGCTAGATTTTGTATTAATCATTATGGAGGATTTTTCTTTCACTCAGCTTTAGCTATCTAGCTCAATGGTCTATCATCTATCTATGTATCTATGTATCTATCCATCATCTATCTATCTATCTATCTATCTATCTATCTATCTATCTATCTATCTATCTATCTACCTACCTACCTACCTACCTA
>JAOEHY010007300.1:0-19438 GCA_025447955.1 Psilopsiagon aurifrons | reverse complement strand
CTCCAGGAGTAGAGGGAAGAAAAAGGGGGAAGTGAGTGAACAAACTGCGTGGCTGATTTATGGCTTAAACCATGACAAGTGTACAGTTGTAATAGGTAGTGGCCTTTCTAAAGCTAATGACTACTTGTGCCTCCTCAGACCAATGATCATGACCCTATAGAAAGCAATAAGTGAATTTGTATAGCTTTTTTTGTTCTTTTAAAATTAAAATAACTGGATCTCTTCAACATTTTCTATTAAACTACAGCAATATGCTTAAATTAAAATTTTACGGTTTTATACTGGCTCCAAACCCACTCAAAATATTTAATTCCAAATCTGGTTAGGATAATCTCACTGTCTGCACTTGATGGTAGTGTCAATTCAGATAAGAATTTTAGCTGAATCTACACTTGAATCAGACAGATTTTACGTGAAATTTTCATTATGATTGTATGCAACAAATACTTTACTGTTATTACTGCTGTTGCTATTGCTATGACTATTATTATTATTACTATTATTATTGCTATTGCTATTGTAATTTAATAAAAGAAAATGTAACATATTTGTTCTGTTACATAGTAGAAATAAAATTCAGCTACTTTTTCAGTGATCTAAACTCCTTCATTTATACATCTTTCGCAATAAGTAGCAGTTAAAAGTCTCTTCAAGTTAATAGTGCTGGCCTCTACTACTATTTCAAGTGTGGCCTTGGGCAAATCACCTCTCTCAAGCATTTAAATCTCCACCCAGAAAAAAGGACTAATACTTATCTACCTCAGAGGTGGCATTAGACTTAATTCATGACTGTTTATAAAAGAGCTGATAAACATCTAGTTTCCAGGATACACTATTCATTATTGCTAATTGATTAGCTCCTATTCGATATACCACATAAGTTCCAGCTCTTTGTAACATTTTCATTTAACTGAAGCTAAACAACTGTGACTCTCAACTGCAAAATGTCAAGAAAGACTTTTCTTTAAATTTTTAGCCTGCAGGAAAAATAAGAACTTTGAATGAATATCTCTCAAGCAAATGTTGTTCACACAAATAATTCATTATTTTCTTCTACATGCTGATCCTCACAAAGAGCTCTTTCATTCTCACTTTTATGAATTTCAGCATTATTCATACCATGGACCATGTCAACCAGAGTAAATTAAATATATATTGTTGTGCCTACAACTGCAGTCTAGTTTCTTGATGAGAAGAGAGTACAAAAAAAATTACTGAGATGAATCTGTAGCGCTCAAATTAATCTCCTGTCTAATAAAAAGACAAGAATATAATATCAACGCTTAGCAATTTTTAGAGACACTACTCTGCAACATTTTATTTGAGTTTCATATACTTTCTCATTGCATTGCCTGAGTTTTCATGGCATAGTTTTCATGATGTCAATATGAAAGGTGTGATTCAATCACCATATAGGGAACTAGAGAGACTTGACACTTACTCACAAACACAGGACTCAAAATGAAAAGGAAATGGGGGGCTTCGATTCCAAACACAAAGGAATGGGGATCTTAATGGTTCTAGAAAATAACAGAGGTAACAGGTTTATTTTGAAAGAGATAGAGCATGCTCTGCAGGCTGAATTCAAGGGATTTGGAGCCTTTGAGAGGAATACTGTGATGACAGACAGAAGACAACAGTTCAGGGAAACTGGAAATTTAACAGAGGATGCTGAGGTCTAACCAACTCACGAACTTGCAGACAACTGCTCTCTACTACACAGCCTACGAGCATAGCTCCTAGCTAATGGGCTTTAAGTGCCAGCGCATCACAGCAGCTCTAGAGAAATTCTGTGCTCAGCCAGAGGTCAGCAAATTTGCAAGATCAGTAAGGTCAAACTTTCTTCTTTCAGGAGTGAAACTGCCCAGCCTTCACTGAGCTCAGAACTTTGTAGGATCTATGATCCAATAACCTCTGTCAGTATGGATAAAATCTTCTTGTCACAGAAGCAGACAAAAGTTTCCATCTTGTCACAAGTAAATAGAATAATCTGGGAGGCAGCCTTCTCCACTGTGCTTTGGCAGCCTTATCCACTGTGCTTTCAGCTTCTTAAAGGACACAGTGGCTGATGCTGAGCTCCTGAGAACATTACAGATGGAAATGTCAATCTCAGATCATGATTATTCATTGGGTTTAGGCAGAAGTGCTCTTCTTCCTTTGAAAGCAGGTAATTGGGAAATCAAGAGATAAAGTGAAGTTTTCCATGTATATAATATACACTGCAGGTAAGCCTTAGTACACTGCATAGCTTCATGCCTAGATCATTAGAGGGGGGAGGCAAATGTATTTTAAAGACATATAAGTAGGCCATAGCATCTCTAAATGTTCACTTACTACAAAATGCAAAAGCTATCATCTCTCAGCCTTGTCCAAACACCGTCAGGCATAGAGTAAAGCCCTCTCAGTGTCTAGATATAGATCTTTATCAAGAGTAGATCCAGCCTCCATTCAAGACTCAAATTATTCTAGTCAAAATAATTTTCTACTTTATGATGCTACAAAAATGTACTCAGGCACGGCCAGAAAACTTTAGCATCCCTGTGTCCACTGAATTGGTTAAATGCCAGGTACAGTCATGCAGATTGCCTCCAGAGAGTCAACAAGAAAATAATGGGGTTAGAAAATCATCAGGATCTAGACATGCTGTACATGTGGCCTCTCCTATAGATACTGTTTCACCAGGTATAGCCATATACCTAATCTGCGTTGTTCAGTTCATAGTTGTTTAAATTGAGCAGTCTCCACTCTTAGGTGATTTTTCTCCATTCGTTGCAAGAGAATGTATGTGTTTTCCTGTTCTTGTTCTAATATTAGAAATCATGGCAGGCTCATCTGAACTTCCATAATTCAGGCTGGGTCTTCACTACATTCTGGGTAATAGGAATAAATTGCAATGTCAGTTTCAAGGCCACAAGGTTTTCAGTGATCCACAAGGTGACTGAAACACCTTGTGGACTCTTATCCAGTCCTAAACATGTCAGATAGCACTTGAGTCACAATGAGCTCTCGTGAACAGGACAGCAACTGTGAGTAACTGCTAAAAAAGAATGTAGGCTAACTGAAGTAAAGACCTACTCAAAAGATAACTATAGTGAATTTTATTTCTTTGTACTTTTTCGTACATGGTTCAGTGGCCTGAATCTGGCTATTATGAAGGATGGGTATCTCAGACAAGGGAAAAAGTCACTCAGAGGCCCTTGTTCAGTTCTTTTTTCCTAAGCTCTATTACACTCAAAATCTTGTTAAGAGAAAAAAAGGAACAAGTCATATAGACAGAGTCAACTGAAACGCCTGTGGCTTTTCACTAGGAACAGATAAATTTACCATCAGCACTGGAAAGTGGAGTCTCTGAAACGTGTAAGTGTGAAACTACTTTTCTCAGAGTTCAGATTATAACATTCAGTGTGGCAGTATGTGCTCACTCCAAAGAGGAATTAGGGAACATTAACATAACCCTGGAAAGGAACTGTCAAGAAGCCACTGGTTTCTTGTTCTCTTCTTTATCCGGTACAAGGCAGATATCAATATTCCCCCTCAGCTGAACTTGCCAGTGTGGAAGGAGGGGAAAACATGCCCATTTATATCAAATTTTCCACTCTGCAAATTTTGTTTTAGATTAATTACTGGTATCTAGTCCAGGGAACCCAAACAAAGATGTGAATCATATTGGTATTGTATGTTTTGTCTATATTGTCAAATTAGCCGTTTGCCTACACTGTATGTAAGATATTTCTCTCCCTATTTTTCCTCTAAGACAAAATTTGGATGTCATTCTGGGGACCTAGGTCATTACAGACACTCTTTACGTTACACAGTATGAATAAAATCACACCATGATTGGCTTGCACTGTGCTCTGCAATGTAATACCCTCCCTCTGACAGGCCATTGTGCCACTTAACAGGATATGCCACAAATACTGTACACTACTTCTCCAGTGAGTTGCAACAGCCATCTTACTATTGCAGTTCTTGAAGATAAATATTAAAAGAAAAAAAAAAATCATCCTTTATATCATAACTCCCACCACATTCAAATTATGGTGTGTAGATGTGGCCAGCCAGCTCCAGAGGGAGATAGGCCTCACAATTGAGGAACAAATTCATTTGCACCATATGGCACAGGAAGAGGAATTATTATTTGAAATGGATGATGTCATATCCTTTTGAAGCCATATCCTTCTGAAGCCTGCCTGGTTTTAATGCTTTCCAACACAGACACTATCTGATTTATACCAAATATGAACTTCAGAGTCTAAAACAACTTCATGAAGAATCTGCAGTGCCAGGACAGATGAGGCCCCTGGCCATGCTTATCACCAAGGCAGTCTGGCCAACTCTCAACTCCAGAGACTGACTGGGATCACTTATCATCCAAGTTTCATTCAAACATATGTAGTACCTACAGCAGCTACCTCCTGCTGTGAGACTTAATTCTCATTGTTAAGCAGTCTAGCTTGCAGATGGGTTAACTATCCAAAAATACTTTAATACTGCCACTCAGAAAAGTGACATAAAATTGCATTTAAGTTATTTTTTTTGGTCTTTGATTCCGTATGGTTTTGCTCTGATGTACCTGCTCTCAGTCAAGAACAGTGCAGTGATGGAGAACTTAATCTAGCCTGGTTTATTTATGTCTGAAAAGATGCCAGCAGCTTTAGGAAAACAAAGTTCAATTTTTTTCAACAAGGAAGACTGAGTTTCCCATCACTGTGCTTCCATCTGGAAACAGGATTCTTGTGAAGATAGCCAAAAAAAATCACCCTTCTATACTTCTTTGAATGGATACATTTCCTGTCTCCAAAAATGCAATGATTGTACACAGCAACACTTCATAACAAGTTTTTTTTTTCAGAGCACAACTCCAATTTCCATTTCCATCACATTTTCCATTTCATGAAAAATATTTCCACAATGTTCCAACTAATAACTGATTAAACTAGCAGCAGAAACAGAATTTTTTGTTTATTATATTCTTTCCTGACATCCAATGAGTGCGCAGATACAAGGCACTCTACCTTCCTTTGAAATGGCATTATTCATAACCATGTGCTTCTGCTTCTAATTTAAATACTCAAGACTTCTACCACCTTATTTTTGTTTTCAAATAGCTTCTGTATTGCAGTTTGTTTCAGGGGCATTTTTCATATCAGCAGGGTAAGATTAGCATTGACATTTGTCATGAGCTATTGAAGAGACAGCAGGAATACAGCGCTATCTTTGATAGCAGTTTTTGATTTCCATCAAACCAACCTCAGAGCTCCTACTGACATTATAACTCTAACTCAAATATTAACATAAAATATTGAAAATACTATATGGAAGCTGTTTGTGAATACTTGCTGAGAATGCTGAAGAGATGTTTTGCTCACAATAAATATTTATAACATTGTACGAAATGGCACAGACATTAACTGTAAAAAAGAACTTTCATCAGAGCATTAAAGTCAAGGCAAAAGCCTTCCATTTAGTGAAAGCACATTAAAATGCAGCAATAGTTTGCACTTAAATGGCCTGATTCTCCACTGCTGTGAACCAAACTGAAAAATTTTTTAATGATGGTTTTGTGATAAAGTTGTTAGAACAAGACTTGCACTAGATAGCACTTAATTTTTTTCTGAATCTGTACAAGTCTCTTAGGCTTAAATCCTGCTCTCACTGAAGTCAAAAGGCATACATCCTTTTCTATCTGATGGAGAGAAATGGGGCTTAGAAAGAAAAACTCATTTTACAAATGTAGATATTGTAGAGGTCAGTAAGCATGCTAAAAGGCGTATATTTTTTTACGATAAGTCTGTAAAAGAGGGAGTTTGATGAAGATCTAGTCTTGTTTCAGTGAAGACAGTATGTTATCTGTTTGAACTTACAAATCTTCTTTTCACAATGGGAAAAACAAACAAATCCCTGACAACTTCCTCATTATATTCTTGCAAGAAGAAAAATTTAAAGTCAACATGGTACTGAGGCACTATGCTGGTGGTAGAAACCACAGTTGTACCTAAGTCAGTTGACTCTTTCCAACCTAATTTGCACAGATTTGTGAGTACAGTGATGTAAGCCTGCGCAGAAAAGGTAACAAGGTCTAGCCAAGCTTCAAAACCACCTTGCTGCTTATCGTAGGTGGAACATGACTTTTGCTTCTGAGTAATTGAGATAAAGTGAAATACAAAAGGGTTTTATATTTCAGTCCAGACTCTAAACACTTCCAAATATCCACAATGCCAGATTTCTTTTCCAAGCTTGAAAGCCACGTCCCTGAACAAAGTTTTTTATCTATTTATTTGACTATTTATAAAGAACTCAGAAGTTCACAAGTAGAACTTAGGTTGCATCCCCACTCTTCCTTCCATTCTGTGAATGGTATTGCTATGCCTAAGGTGACTTTTCATGCAGCAAGACTAGGCTATATTGTACATTAAACCTGCCATGTTCTCTTTTTCTTAGGGCAGGAAATACACCCATTGGTGCCAGTGCTCATATTATGCTGTTGGGGATGATGTTTTACACCTTCAGACGCAGAATTCATGACCAACTAACCCATTTATTCAGCAGCTGGTATATTTTAGCTATTCTGAGTGTTCACTGAAATGTATTTTTTTAATGAATGTTCCGAGCTGCCATCTTGCAGTTGACGACATTTTGTGCATCTATATATGTTTTTGTATCCCTTCAACGCATGTATTTCCTTTTGAATCCGCTTTACATAACTATATACATATAAAAAACATGTATTGACTTAGGGAACTCTGAGAACAGTAACCTCTTGAGGAAGTCGAGGAAAGCATCCACAAGCAGTTACACACCATGCAGGAATGCAGGCTAACAAACAGAATTACTTCTCTTTCACTTTAAGAATTTCCTGACAGCCCTCTCCCAAGCAGAAAGACACTGTCATTATATTAGCAGAAATTTTGGTTCAAAAGAGTCTATTCACCTAATTTAAATACAACATAATTTATTTTGTTTTTTATTCAAGTCTCAGCTTACTCTAGAAGCTAGATATCTCAAAAGCATTTTTTTTATCTATGTTTAAACTAAAAGAGCTGTGTTGCCCATTAATGAAGATACAGAGATGCAAATCCATCGAATGAGAAATGTGCCTGACACCCATTAATGATAATGCAAGTTCTGTGCATAAAAGTGTGGAACAGAACACTTCTGCTTGCTTTTGGAAGTCATTTTTCCTGTATTTAGTGCAAAGCCTCTAAAAAATAGGCATGCCTAAGACCAGCTCTCTCAATACAAAATAGCCAAACAAACATAATTTTATTTTTAAAAGTGCATTTGAGCTGACAACCAGTGAGCTGTGGCTCAGTGATAAACCCTGGCAAATGGGGTTTATAATGGGAACACCGACAGATTCCCTGTCCTCGCAGGCAGCACTATCATTATCTATTGCATTGCACATTAAACACACATACCACCTGATAAATACATAGCATGTTAAATCTGATAAAACTTTCACTGAATCAAACAGACAAGGAGTTGAGCATGATAAACAAGCTCCTGTATCTGATCCATCAGTTTCAGAAACAGATAAGTAAACAACTGAACATGATACAGTACAGCACTGTCTGGTGATTAAGGTCATCCTTTGGGAATTGCTATCCTCTGAGTAAAAGCTTTGGTTGAAAACTCAGACCAGGAGGTTTTATTTATCTGGTTTTAACTGGGTTCACAACCCTTTAACTAAACTTTGTGAACTGGTTAATATAAATGGAAAGTGTTTACATTAATAGTACTCAAGAGAGTACTATTAGTACAGTTACATTCGTAGTTGCATTCGTATTTCAACCTCTTCACCTTTGCCAGTATGGTCACTTCTTTTACACAGAATCATTTATCCATTTTAGCACATAAGCACATGTTCAATATTTCTTAAAGGATGACCCAGGAGGTGAAAGCTACTTGGACCAGGAATGTGTTTGTCCAGGACAGAGATCTTTACAAAATGGAGTAAAAATTATGTCACTGAATTCATGATAGTAGGACCCACAAGAAGGCTTTTCCGGCTGGAAGAAGTTATTTTAGCAGGTCAGTTTTTCAGGAGTGTGAAAAGCTGCAGTGAAGAAAGAACAGAGCTAAAAGCAGGCTACTGAAAAGCACAAGCTGTTAAGTGAGGTCTAGAAAGGTGAATAGATTAACTGCTGCAAGAGAGAACAAGGTGCTGATTACATGTCATGTGAGACTAAAACCTTGGACGCAGAAGTTAATATTTTATGTGAACCTTCTAAACCTGTTTAGTATGTAGCTGGGCTTCATGTATTCCTCCTCATGTATTCTAAATGTATTTCTCAAGTACACTTGTATGAGCCACTGCTTTTAGCTGGTAGCAGGATCAAATAGGAATACAAGTTACTGCTCACATCAGTTCTACAAGCTGTAGTGTACTTGAAGCACCTATGTTCTAGCTATGCTCTTTCTTCTGCACATCACAATCATGGTCTTCCCCACTCATTGGTGTTCAGAGCCAGTAAAACCATTTTGGTGAATGCCAGTCAGATCTGAGGACATCCAGAATCTTGCCTCTGACTCTGGTCACCGGAGCAAAAATCCCCAGCACGGATCATTACAGATGGAACTGACCATGATGCAGTAGATCTTACCTAATGCCCTGATAAATATTTCTTCATAAATCTATTTTTATAATTAACTCATCTAATAACAGTCTCATATTTACCGAGTCGCCGCAATTCTCTCTCCAGTGACAGAAAATAAGAATTTTTTTTTTTTTTCCTGTGTGAATATAAGTTTTTAAGTTTTGCTAAGAGTCCTTGGGGAAATCTTGCCTGACTTCTGCACATTGATTAATACATTCTTTTTCATTTACTATTCTCTGAGTTAGTTTTCTTAAGAAATCTTCAAATTTGGTTATTCAGTCTCTGCTACCTTTAATGTCTAATGTATTCCCCTATACAGTTTTATGGTCTTAAAAAAATTCCAAAGAAAGATTATTTTCATGTACATACTATGCTGATTAATTTTATAAAAGCCTATTAAAAGTAAATAGGCTACTCTTTACTCAAAAATTACTCTGAAATTTGTCTTTTGTTTTCCATCATTTTATGAATAGAAAATAATCTATTGCGATATCTTGAAAGAACCTCCATTCAATCTTCCTCCATATATAATCTAATTTGATGGATAACCTGTCAAACAGATATTTCTGAGAGCTTGACAATATCTGACAAATTCAGAATACACCATTCAAACTTTTCTTGTGTAATCTTATAATAATTTATCTTGCTGCTCTTGTTTAACTATAGACCTTTGTTGGTCTGAAAGATCGTCAATAAAAAAGTCTCTCAATGACATTAAATAAAATAAGAAAAAATCTAGACAGCTTTTCATTCTTCTGCAACTTATTCTGGGGGCTTTTTTTCTTAGAAACATATACACATGTTCACACTTTTCTTACGTGCACTTAAAATAAAATTCTGTGTGCAAAATTTCCTGAATATCATGAATCTGATCTCTCTAGTGAGACAAGGGGGGGTACAAACTCGCAAAATGAAATACATAAACCTTTAGAATCAGTTTCCAGTAGTGTTAGGTCTGATGGCTTTGGAACAGTAGCAATGGAAAATTACTGAGGTGCATGATTCACAGAGAAAAAAAAAAAAAAAAGAGTACAGCTAGAGAACATACTTAGAATTGTTGTATAAGGTAAACCATTGTAGTTGATGTAGTTTTAGCCCCTTATGACCTTAGTACAAAACGAGTGTAAGAAAAACAGGATAGAAAAATGGGAGGTAAGGATAACGAGTATCTGGGACTGGCAGGTGTCCAGGATGGGCTGCAGTTAAACTAACTGATAAGTAGAAGGACAGGATGATTGCTGTGTCTGTGGTGTTAATGAACCAATTAAGCTGGTATAAGCATCTACTTCAGAGGCTGCCAGAAGTGATGAAGATGGTTGGAAGAAGTAAACCACCCCCAAAGACCACCACCACCTTTTTGTATGCATGTGAGGAAATTTTCTGGAAAATTACGTAATCCGTACATAGCCTAATGAATATGAATGTATGTCCAGTGGTTATATAAGGACAGCTTGTGTAGCAATATGGAGACACATGATAGGAGGAAATATCCCCTGTGTCTCCCTGCCCTGTAATAAAGAATACCTGCTTGTCAACTCGAAAAATTTGTTGGAGAGTTTGTTCCTGGAGTTTTCACTGAATCACTAGGTATATGCTTTCCTTCTCAACTGCTTTGATTTCCTCAATTTTCAAAATTCCATTTTTTTTAATAAGAAGTTTTTAAGATTTATGCATTTGGAAAAACAAAAGAATAACAAGGAAAAGAAGGTACTTTCATCATCAAGAAGTTTCTTGAGATCATTCTGTCTGAAATACTTGTGGGTTGTTTACCCAGACTAGCAATGACACACATGAGAAGCAGGAGGCAGTAATACAGCAATAGGCCCTGGAGCAGGGTGAGGATAAGGGCACAACTTCAAGCTAAGGGTGCATATATCACTTCTATAAGTGGCTCCAGTAGAAGAGCTGGACGTTTCTGAGGCAGTTATTACTACAGATTTCAGGATTCATTTTTAGCAGATGCTTCAGAAACTAGCTGTGAGCATGCCAGCTGCTTCAAAATGAACCAAAACTCTTCAAACAGCTCAAAGTCTGAATCAAAATGAGTGAAAACAGGGTTGACATTCAATTAAGCCTTTTCTTGGGTGATTTCTACAAACCTGTGCACAGGCTATATTTTCACAGCTGTTTTTTAGCCCTGATTTCCGAATCTCTTTCCAACGCATCTCATAAGCAGTTAACTCAAGTTCTCATTAGTTGTGTCTGGCTGCATTACCCAATCTTCAGACAAAAAAAAAAAAAAAAAAAAAAAAAATAAAAAAACCCCTACATGAATGATTTCTCATTAAAGTAAATGGAAACTCTGTTGGAATTTCCTTCTGCTTTGGATGTAACTAGACTTTCATAATTTTTTTTTGTTCAGAGAAGAGGATATTTTTGGTATCCAAAAAAGAAATTCACAGATCTATATGCAGCTGCCTCTTTTCTCATGGCTGACAGTTTTGACATGTTTGCTTTGCAATTCGACATCACGCTCAGTGTCACTCCCTTAGCTTTATTTCATAGGGTATGGCATACTTATTAAAAATAATTTTCATGCATCTAACATTTGTCATTTCTCCTGGTTTTTAATGGAAGTGAGGCCATGACATTGTATCCCAGCTTTCTAGTGTTACAGAGAAAATATTTTTCAGCAGGAAAAAAAAAAAAAAAAGGAAACATTATTCCTGTGTAGAAGTTTGTGCCTTTGGTTTGTAGGGGTTTGTCCTCCCTTTCATTATCAGTCCATGATGCAAACAGAAGAGCAGTGTTAAGCATCTGAGCACTTCTTGTCTACCCAGGATATTCTGCTGCAGTTTGTCACTATAGCTCTGAACAAAAGATGTCACCTCATTGTCCAGGGGATAAGGGGAGCATCACTGGCTCCTGAGAAAAAGGCAGCTGTCCATCACTTCTTACTTGAGCTCCAGTGAAATTCTTTCTACTGAGCAGAACAGATTGTGTGAGAGAAGCATGTCTCAAAGGATAAACAAATAGGCCAAACTGACAGCAAATCCCAACCTAAACAGAACAAAAGTTGTGTGCCAGTTAGCAAGCCAAGCAGTAGTTTTCACTAGTCTGCTGTCAGCAGTGCTACAGAAAAGACAGTGAATCACAAAGAGCTGTCAAAATGAAAAAAGTAAAAGGATGTAAAGAATAGAATGACAGGAAGCATAATCACTGTATAATCAAGAAGCAGACTTATTTGTTGTTGATGTTCTCATTTTCAAATCCTAGAAGAAACTGAATTATCACAAAATATTAGAAGCCATTAAAAAGCAAGAAAAATTTAAAAAGGTCCATGATGTATTTCCAGCAATATTTTGACATTCTACTTTTAAAAAGAAAAATTCCCTGTACAAACAGATTGCAGTGTACACATGTTGTATTTCAGCACATGAAAATTTGTCCTAAATTCTTCCTCAGGGAGTCTTTGAAAATGTTTAGTCCCTGGCTTACACTGTTCACATATAGATCTTAGGTGCCCAAGTGTGCCTTTATGTTCACATATTATTTTTATATGTATAGTTAAATAAGTAAAAATCTATTCATATATGTATATATGCAAATATACACACATATATGAATATATATTTATATCCATGCCACCATACTGAATGCCAGAAGTTACTGTATATTGCAAGAATGAAACTATACCTGTGTGAGAGTTCTCCATCTCCCCATATATGTGACCTACAGTTAGTTTAATGCATGCCACAGACAATTTATTGAGAACAGCTGAATGAAGTAGGAGTCAAAAGAGAAAATTCAGGGTAATACCCTCACTCAAACACACTCACACACATGCAAAATTACACTTATGCCAGACCTGGGTACCTAGCTGGCCACTACAAAGTTTCCTCAGAGCCTGCGGCTCCTGAAACTCACATGCAACTGTGCCAATCCCTAGGTCACCTTTGGCCTTGGTCCCTCAGTATCTCCAGTGGTGCTGACTCTGTGCTGGGAGTTTTGGGATGGCCAGGCCACTCCTCCTCAGGGACAGCTGGAAGTGTACTCCAGTCAGGATCACCAATATATTTTTGGGTTGTGATCTGCATCTCTTCAAACCTCTCTCCCTTTGCTTTCTGGTGACTCAGCCCATCCTTGGCCACCTCACCCTTCCTCAATAACAAATAGGGAACTACAAAATTTACTTCTGCCTCTATGGCAACAAAACCATCCTCCATACTACAGGGAAACTAATGATTTTCTCTATGTCTATGTCATTCCTACAGGATGGTTTCTTGAAAAAATATAAACAGCACCTAAAACCAACATAACATGAATGTACAACAGGGCTTTTTCACATTTTAATGTTGGGTCAGGCTGTTAGGGATTAACATTTAACAGAATTATACCAAGTCATATTTTTTTTCTATTCATAGTCAAAAACTCACAGTCACTTTGATGCAACATAACTATGTCTGATTGATCTGTGGCAGCTAACAGTGAGTCAGCCTTAAGTTATCACATTGAGGTTGAATGAACCAGCTGTGGGTAAAGAACAGGGTTTCTTCATGGAGAAACAAACTCTGATTGCAGTGATGTTAGGTGATTATTAAATGCACCTAACTAGGTAAGAACTAAAAGCAAATTATGTAAATACTACTTGCTTTAAAATAGAAATAAGTCCGTCTACCAAGCACTGCCTTTATTCCAAACAGTCACTGGAAGTAGTTTGTAAAATGTCCCTCAGAAGAGTTTTTATAGTCATGAGGATGGAAGATGTATGATTTAGGGCGAGCATTTTCCTTTCCATCACTTTTTCAGATGGAATTCAAGCTACCTAGATTCCCTTTGCTAAGCAAAACCAGCAGAGGACAATTAAGGCCAGAATATTAGGATGTCTGAAAAATATGCAGAAAGTAGGTGGAGATATGTGCAAAGGTATCAAATTGATGAAAGTGACAACGGAAAAAAAGATATTTTTTTTTTTTTTTTAAAAAGAAAAAGCCCTGAACATCAAGATCCTCATACAGTATGAAGCAAAAGTTTTTGAAGAACTGGTACTCTAATCTCACAGTTCTGCAAAGAGTAAGGAAGTATAATAGATGAACAAGCATGAAGAAGACAGATGGTCTCAAGGAGTCAATAAGTACAGTTATTTAAAGATTTAGTTAATAAAGAGGCCTAAGTCAGAGGAAAAGATCACAAAATAATTGCAAATTAAATCTAATACCAAGGAAACAGCAGAAAAAAAAAATAAAAGTCTGGAAAGCTTTTTATGTCTCTCAAAAATGGAACATAAGACAACAACAGCAACAACAACCACAAAACAATTTGAGAAACACAGGTTTAGATTTTACAAGCATGGAATTTAGAATAAATCAATATTCTAAGTATTCTATTCTAAGTATTTGTCCCCAAAGTGCAAATAATATCCCAGTGCTTGTGTTACCGGACCTCTGACTTTTTTGGTCTAAGTATACTGTGCTTTATATGGTATCCCATTACAAAGGTTCCATAACATGCAATGTAATAGCATTAGAAATTGGCTCATGAGGATGAAAATGTTGTTCAAATGCAGCTTAGAGAAAACCAAGATGTTATAGCAAAAGTTTATATTTAGCCCTCTGTACACTATTAGAAAAATAGGAGCAGGCAACAACAGACTGCGAAGTTATAGCTGAGAAATTAATTTACAGATACAAATCATCCTGCCAAATTTACAGTTCCTTGTCAGTAACAGGAAACTACATGATGTTGAGTTTCATTTATTCATGCTAATACTCATTTAATGCTTTGGAAAAGAAAAAAATTTTTCACCATGGAAATTTTTCTGGTTGCACTGTTTATATTTCAAGCAAAATCAAACCCAAAAACCTCTCAAACCAAACACTGCAACATGCAATATTTTGTTTTAAGATAAGATTGTTCTAAGATATTGACATGGATTTTTTTTATAAGACGGAATTAATCTATGATTTTTATGCCAAATTTTAGACTGCAATAGCGTTTTATAGTTGAGATATGACATCTTGAAAAACTATGTTCATAAGAGGAATTATCACAGAGACCAGCGTATAGTAGCATCTGTGAGTATGCTAATAAAAAATACACCTTGGTACTATGAAATAAATTTATTACAGTATTTTTACTCTATTAGTATACCACAAAGTCAACATTTTTCTTGCTGGTGTATATGCTGGGTTTGTATGGTGCTCATAAGACAAAACTTAAAAATAAAGGCAGTAAAATTAATTGTGAATGTAAATAATTAACAAGTAGGAAAGAGCTTAATTCTAAGGATTCATTATGGAGAGGTAGAATGGATTTCTACCATTTCTACCATAGTAATATATACTGTGGCAGGTGATTTGTTTTTATTTGCTATTGAAAGCATTGATTAACCATAAAAATAGAGTCAGATTTTATTGCTTGAATTAGTCTGGTAAAAATGTGGTTGGTTTAAAACATAAATAACTTAGAATGAGTAAGAATGCTAAGTATCTCTGAAAAAAAAAAAAAAAAAAAAAGAAAAATTAGAGAATAAAACCTGTAGAATTACCTGACATTTTACCCTTGACCAGCATTACGTCCAATGGCCTTTTAGCTCTGCAACACAAAATGAAACCTTTACTAGAATTCTTTTTTCAGAAAAGTCTAATCAAACCAGTAAATACTCATTTTGTGTCTGAGCTCCAAAACTAGTTATAATTGTTCCACAATTGCTCACAAAGACAGCTCTGCACTTAGCAAGTCATGCAAGTGGCAAAAAAAAAAAAAACCCACACAGTGTTGGAACTCTGTAGATACCTTTATTTGCACTTAAAACTTCACACGGTTGCTACAAGGTCCTTCTCCCTGTCACAAAAATAGGTGATCAAGAGCAGTCGTTTTAGAGAAAACAAGTATCTGAGAGAAGACTTCCTACAGGACAGCATAATCTAAGGCTTCTGGCTCCAGCAACACTAGTAAGCTTCACTTTTCTACACTGTGTAAGAGCATGAGTGCTTCTCTAGAGCATTAGATGTTTTGTGGGATGAGTATGATTTAATAAGCAATAGCCCATCTCCACCAAGTGCTCCACTTCTGTTGCTTGGAAAACTGATGGTATCAATCTGGAAGGGAGTCCTGACAGAAAAAAGTCATTTCATGAGATCTCTTGTTGCAGTGTAATGGGACATATCAGCATGTACAGCTGACCACCAGCATAAGCAGGACCAGCCCCATCAGCTGTATAAACAGATATAGATATAAGCCCTCACCTTTGAGGTAGGTCAATGGGTCACAATTACTTATGGAACATTTTCAAAGCTTTCCATGTCTACTGTAACTTCACACACTGTTTTTCTTCTGGGTGTGCATAAGTAGCTTAATTATATTCAATAGATAGAACTGGTCTCATTGGAATCACAGTACGGCTCTAAATAGAGATAACCTTGGATATTTTTAATATCTCTTTTTGATAGAAAATTCCTGGCTTTTTTTTTTTTCACATTTTCACAGTTTAACATGTCAACATTCATGAAGTGAGCCTCTTTTTTGAAATACCTGTTGTACTTACTGACAAGGGAATCATTTTTAAACAGTATATTCAGAACAGAAGTCAGTAGTAGCAGCAGTTGTTTGGTTGTACAAAGTATGCAAAGTTACTGGAGGTGAAACACCCCAAAATTGAAACATAGACTAGCATTTTTCTTTAACCCTCATCTCTGCTGTGAAACTACAGGCCCCCCCAGTATTTTCATCCTTGTGAATGAAATGCAATACTTAGTGCTTTAGGGATGCCTTCTATTAATAAAAAAAACATCAAAAGCAATACTTAAGCTAGACTTCTTGGTCAATATACGTAATAACAGTTAAAGGTTCATGAATCATATTGATGTGCAGAGTGTAAATAGATTGATGTGTCACTTTAATGAAGACTTCTAATATTATTTTACTGTGAAATAATTCTGGATTTCCCTGCCTCCTAATGCTGAACTCAGAAGAAGAAAAACACATTCGATGGAAGTACATGAGAGATGAGATAATTTTAAACACTCAGTGAGCTGAGACAGCTACACTGTTTTTAAAGTCTAATTTTAAGCTGTATTATTTACCATAGAACCATTATAATCTATCATGTCATTGTGCTGCCACATAGATGCACTAAATCCATACACTAAGTTCCTTGTGATTTTTTTAGATGATTGCGTAAGAGCAGTAGTGGCTTTTCAGGCAACAATAATTCATGTAAGCATTTTTCCTTAAGTTTAGAGATTATGACAAAGTCTGAAATGCAGACACTTAAAAAAAAATAATGCTAATACAGAGATATTATTAGGAGTGATGTGATATTACCATATTAAGTCAATTAGTTGTGCAGGCTCTTCAATGCATTTCACACCAAAGTCATGTCATTCCATTTCATTAATATATGTGTTTATTATCTACTTATTGATTGCAATGCTTCAAGCCCAGTAGTGATCCAAGGCTGAAAGTCTTATGCAGAAAACTGGCTGAAGCTTCATAGCTCAACTCCTGTCTGCCCTTGAGCAGCCTTACACTTGCCCTTACCTGTCCACAGATGTTTCCAGGATAAGCAGCTGTGGGTTCTGGTGGCAGAAACAGTACGAGCAGTTTTGTGGTTCCATTAACACTAATGAGACACGAAAAATTACATCACCTGCATATGCAGCAGCTGATATCAACATTAAGATGTATAGTGGAGTTGAGGGGAGAGGACAGGAAGAGACAGACTTTTGAATGTGAAGTGTTTGTGCATGCAAGGTGGAAAACACAACAACCCTGAAGGTCTGTGTCCTTAGAAATTACTGTGAATCTCTCAGATAAACATTACAATGCAGACTCTGTACACATCTTGACATTCAGGGGGATTTTCCATCACATTTCCACGTTCTTCTACAAGGCAGATGGTAACTTTTCACTAGCTGACAGAGGATCTGAGTGGGAAGCTGCTTAAATTATCCAGAAATGACACAGACTGTGAGAGGAAAAGGGCAACTTAGATTGGGGGGAGAGACTTCCCCCCATGAATTCAAAATCATCAGCTAAAAAAAGCCTCTGGCATTTTGTCCTTAGGCTGAGTCATTCACCCATATCAGTCATCCAAATTCCAAAGCTGTCTTTCCTGTTTGCCCTTTATTTCCCTAAACATTGTCTGCAGCAATTCTTGCTGCTGGCAGCAGCTCTGTTGATGCAAGGTCTAGCATACAACGGCTGTTACACGTGTTTTCAGCTCACCTCTGAGATGCAGCTCTCTACCGAGACGCCTGGTCTGCAGCAGAAGCAACTGCAGGTTTGAGAATACTTTGGAAATAAGACACTTGCCATACTCTTTGTTGAACACATAGAGTGCTGTTTCTAGTCCAGGGGCTCCCTAGAAAGGGACTCTTCATCAGGGACTGTAGCGATAGGACAAGGGGTAATGGGTTCAAACTTAAACAAGGGAGATTTAGGTTAGATATAAGGAAGAAGTTCATTACAATGAGAGTGGTGAGGCACTGGAACAGGTTGCCCAAAGAAGCTGTGGATGCCCCATCCCTTGAAGTTGGTCTAGAAGTTCAAGACCAGGTTGGACAGGGTCTTGAGCAACCTGGTGTGGGATGTGTCCCTGCTCATGGCAGGGACAGTTGGAACTAGATGACCTTAAGGTCCTTTCCAGCCCTATTTGTTCTATGTTTCTATGAAATAATGCTCCAACAAAGAACAATGAAGATGATAAAGCGATTGTAGCACCTGACATGCAATGAGAGGTTGCGAGAACTGGGACTGTTCAGCATGGAAAAGACAGAGCTCAGGATGAATCTTATCAATATGTACAAGTACCTAATGGGGGGACTAAGTAAGATAGATCCAAGTCTTCTCAGGGTTCATCTGCAAAAGGACAAGGGACAACAGTCACAAACTGAAATACAGAAAATTCCACTTTTATATCAAAACAGCAAACTCCTTTAGAGTGTGGCTCAGCAAACACTAGGGGAATAGATGCCTAGAGTGGCTGTTGAGCCTGTCGCTAGAAAACCAGAAGGGATTGTCCAGAGCAATCTACTCTGGCTGACCCTATTTTAAGCAAAGGGCCTGGACCAGGTGGTCATCAGAGGCTTTTGACCTCAATGCTTCTGTGAGTCTATAATTCTGTTTTAAGTTGTTTGCTTTTATGAGTTTACCTGATATGACCTTTGGTGGAGCTCATTATCCTAATAAACCATTAACCTTTACAGTATTTGAGCTAAATTATGAGGTTATCTTTATAACCTCATAGTGAAATATTCAGTGTTAACTGTTACCTCAGTAAAAGCCTCTTCTGTAACACTTTGTGAAGGGCAGCTTTTGTTGCTGGCTACTGGCATGTCTTAGACCTCAACACACAGTTCTGGTATACAACATAATGTGGATATAAACTGGCAAAATCTCACAGAGAAAACTCTTTCACAGTATATTTTCACGAAAAAAATGACCACCCATATCTGACAAATGTAAATAGAATTCTTTTAACATTCTCATGGCTGGCTTGTGACAGTAACCAGAAACTCACAGTCTTCATTTGATTAAGTAATATCAGCACTGACAAATCAGACCCTACCCCCATGCTAGATTGCTCATATACATAAGACAACATATTGGGTGGTTGAGGCAATATTTGCATACCATTCAGAAATTATTTGGATAACCAAAGTGGTTGAATCCGTTGTATACAAGTTATATAGACTGCTGGTACTTAGGGGCTAATCAGAAAAGGAAGTGGAGAGGGCATTTTCTTTCATAATCATAAACTATCACAATCCAATAAATGCAGAAAAGAGTTAAAAAATTCTAAAGGCAAGAATCTATCATGTGGTGTCCTGGGTTCGGCAGTAGCAGTCGTTTTTCTCCTTCTTGGTAGCCGGTGTGGAGCTGTGTTGTTTTTTTTTCCT
>JAOEHY010007298.1:0-25938 GCA_025447955.1 Psilopsiagon aurifrons | reverse complement strand
TGTTGAGGACACCAGAACTGCACACAATACTCCAAGTGAGGTCTCACAGGAGCAGAGTAGAGGGGCAGGATCACCTCCCTCGACCTGCTGGTCACGCTTCTTTTGATGCAGCCCAGGATATGGTTGGCTTTCTGGCTGCAAGCGCATACTGAAGCTGGCTCATGTTCATTTTTTCATCAACCAACGTAATGTAGAAAGTCGTATTTTATTTGAGGCAATTGCAAAGTGCAAGGGCCTTCCTTCATTTCTGTTCCTAGGCTGAGAGGTTATACTTTGCTTTGTCATAGCATTTACTGCAGCATTTGGTTTTCCTTCAAATGCAACATCAGTTTAGACCCAGAACAGTTAGTGACATCCACCCCTACCATCCTGCATTATGAGGGACAGGGTGCAGCAACCATCCTGCTGTTTCTCTGCTTTAATAAATGAGGTACCTGCGGGTAAATTACAGCTTGTGGTGCATGATCACGGACATTGTAAGTGGCTGCACCACAGTTGTCTTAGCAACAGCCACATCCCACAAGCTAAAGAACGGCTTCTTAACTCACAAGCGGATAAAGAGACATTGATGCTTTGTGTCTTCACATAGAAAAGTACATGCACATTGTATTAAGTGTTCTCCTCCCTGTTAGAAATAAATTACAGGGAAGCCTGTGACAAACAATAGATTTTCACTTTTAGATGACCAGCTTGCAGTCTCTCATGCATTGTGGGACACTGTAACCAAGAGGACATCTGCACAGTAAACCTGCAAAAAGCAAAATGCCCTTATGTTATCTTTCTGAAAAGCCACATATTCTGTATGTATGAAAGAACCCTTGCCATAAACCTGATGAATTGCCATACAGAGGCCTCATCCATGGACAGGTGATATGAAGGAAAGACTCCCCTAACAGTTGCTGGCTTTGGATCAGAGCTGTGTGTAAGAAACGAGCTTCTAGAATCTGTTCCCTGTGAGTGAAACCCATTGAAATGAAACTGATACAAGCATCAAAACTTGAATTATTCATTTGCTTTTCTAATGCATGTTTTTAAATATGCTGATTGTTGGAGGCTGGCAATGGGAATTGGGCTTTGGGGACTGTGTAACTGTGCCTGATACAGCTTTGTAATACAGCAATATCTGTTTGCTGTGCTTTTACCCGGCACTGAAAGGCGAGTGATTACTCTATCATGATTGGATAATTTTCAAAGATTTTACTAGGGATTATTAGTTTTACTGCTCTAATAAACATATAATTAAACAACGCCTCTATATTATTGGATCCTAGTCTACTTTGTACACAATGGATTTACAGTGTGTCAATAAATATTGAAACTGGGATGTGGTAATTAAGATTTACATAAACCTTCTCTGGAAGGGCAAGAGGTTTTTACTGTGCGATTCGACTGAAGTGTTGCAGTGGTAGGAAAATATCTGAATGTAAATTCTGGCTAGTTCTTTCCTTTCTCCCCCAAGGTATCCAGTTTTATTCAAGATTTAAGCCCTAAATATAGCATAGTCTACACTTTGAGGGAACAGAAGTCCTTCTCTAAGTCTAGGACAGCACTTCCTGACATAAGCCAAGGCAAATGAACATCTAATCTGCAATCTAAGAGATAACCTTGAAGCAGGAGAGCGCACTTGGGAGCTCTCTTCCTCTACTAGACTCTTTTGGCTCTATTCAATTTGACATGCCCTCAACTGCCAAAGGCATTCCACCAAAGGACTTGAGCTGAGATGTTCAAACCTGGCATTTGATTAAAACCACAGCACACTTCATTTGAATTGGTGAATCTTCTCCAGGAGATTAAAAAAAAAAAAAATCCTAAACCATATGAAATTATCAATCAAATAAATTGCAGTTTAGATTACATATTTTATGAATATTTTGTGAAACTTACTAATAAAAAATGCAGCTCTTGACAGACTTAATAGTGTTCAGATTAGTTTGTTTTAAGTATTAATCAGCCCTGCACACCTTGTCAATGTTTTTAGCTGGGGAAGGCAATTAAGTGATACACCAAGTATCTGCATGGTCCAGTTCCATTTAGATTAGCTGATTATTTAACTTCCCGTGATGTAACTCTCTTCTGAGAAAGATTAAAAAGATGGGTCCCAGAAATACAAAATCATGAAGCACAACCTTGATCATTGCATCATTTATCAAAAAGTTGTAATGATTCTCCCCTTCAAGGCTACTTGGGGAGAATGGCTGAACTCTAATGCGCTTTAGGAGTGAGTAGGATTCAAAGATGCTGTATTGATTCCCATGGGGGAAAACCCTAGCATGGCTGAGGGACATTGATTAAAGATGGGAGTAAGGCAGAAGAAAGCTGTTAATTACATGTTTCCACTCATAACACTGACAGCAGATGGCTGCACATGTCACTAAACCAGACAGAGTATCCTATGTAGTCTTTCTCAGCTAGGGTCACTGCATGCATGGCCAACAGAGTTGCTTCATGGAAATGGGCAACTGTGTAAAATGGCCCCCAGCAAGTGAAGGTGGCAGTGTGAACTCTCATACCAGAGTGCAAGAAATCACAAGGCAAAAAGACTTAATAAATGCCCCAACTGTTAGAAAAACTTCTACCTGAATCTGAACCAAGCATGAGAAGCTCGGTTCTTCAGTCGACTGTGACGTGTGCAAATCTGTAAGAAAGGAGGGCTTCGTTAATCCTAGTGCTTGCAAAATGCTCCCTGTGCAACCACTGTTATCTAAGACCAGTTTAAATGGATCACTACTGAGAGACTGTGATAGAAGCCTTGAATGCACCTACAGTATGATATTGCTTTAATTAAAATATTATCTTTGGAGATTTTCTTCTTAATAAGAGGTAAGCTCTGGGGAATCTTTGAATTTTCCTTTGGAATCGAATGATGTCCAGAAATATATGATTCCCAATATGCAAGGTCTTAACTATGTTGTTTCAATGATCCCTTAGGGCTGTTCATATGAGTAAGATCATAACTATTTGTCAGCCTTTCCAGAGTCAAGGATCTAAAATTAGATTTTGAATCAATGGCTGCTAATTATAGTGTACACTTTCGTTATTTTCATTTGGTTAAGGCATGCTCTTCTTTCTGAAGTACTACCTCTCACTGATAGATTGTTCATTATCAAACATGTGAAACTGAAATGAGTCTGGTGGGACGAATATCAAGAGTTAGAGTAAATATTAAGGAAAATTAGACAGCATTTTAATTTCTGAATTTTGTTACCAAACTAACCAGGCTTTTTCCAAAGGTCATTTGTATTCTGCCTCAAACATAAACATCAGCATTCTGACATAATTTAACTCATTTTTTTGTCAAATTAAGGTACTTCAAAAATAATTTTATCGGTAGTGCTTTGAAAAGTACATTGACCAAATTATATGATTATTACATTATGCTAAAAATGTGAGTTTTATACTAATTATACTATTTACTCAGTCCCTGGAATTTTGCCATAGTTCCTTCTATAATACCTCTGTCCTGGGAACTGAATCACTGGTACCTGATTGCACTAATTACCATTGAAAATTAGAACCTTTAATGCAGTCAAAATTCAAATATTTAACAAGCGCTGTTATTTGGAGGATGAAAAGGTGGAATTTACATAGAAATATAATATTCTATTTCTTTAATAATGCCAGTAACTTAGGGTTAACTCTTACTAATATTTAGTGCAGTAGTAAATGTATGGAATTAACATTATAATGTTGTGATTATGATCAATAATAATTTGGCCCTAGGTGAGTTCTTCTGCTGTTGTTCATTCTTTTTGTAACTTGATAAGGGAGGGAGGAAAGAAGCAACCAAAGAATGAAGTTTTTTCAATATTGGATATTTCCAGTACACACGCTGACCTATTTAAAGGAATGTGAAAGAGAGATTATTGTCTGAATATAGGCAACAGTTTCCATCCCTTTCAACAGTATAGGGAACTATTTCCTGGTCCCTAATTCCTAACCAGAATGAAAGAAAAAATTGTGATGCTTAAAGGCATGTAAAGCTTCTAATAGGCATGTTATTTTCAAGTATAATATTTATGTAGAAAATGTATTAAATGTCTTTGCACTAAGTCATTTTGTGTTCAAATGCCGTCTCCCGTTACAAATTTACCTTTTGATGTATGGCTGGGAAGTGTTATTTTACTTAATAAGCCGCATAGAGAAGAGTAAACCATTACAGACCAAAGCAGACACTTGCTATCGGGGAAAAAAGACAGAAAGGAATTTAGGTTCCTCAGTCAGAGGCATAAGAATAGTGTTCTCAACTGGTGGTTCTGGATCTACTTTAGGTATTCTTCACAACATGTCACTGAAACTGCTTTTTTATTCACCTGAGTGTTACTTAGTGATCCAGATCCCGTAATTCTTACTGAAAACAGCCTAAACAATTTTGTCTATCACGAGCACATTTTTGAATATTTGTTCTCTCTATAGAACACATAAATGCCATCTTCCATGTACTTTGAGTTCTTTGTGAGGTTTTCAAATATGTTACAAGGGATGTTATCTATCTTAGATTTCTGGCTTAATCATCTGGATTAGTTATTTGCAGGAAGCTTGACTGCTATGTTTTCTTCCAAACTACTTCTGTTTGTACTTGGCATTGGTTTTGCCTCATTAAATCACTGGAATGATCTCAGATCTTATCTGTCCATTGCATGGATAATTTCAGCAGGTCATCATTTTCTGACAAAGCAGCCTGTGTAATTGGGGAAGATTTGCTTGTCACATAAACCCAAACTTGTCTTTTCCCAGAATCACTGGCATCAGCACTACCTCTAGGTGAAACCATGAAAACTTTATTTTTTTTCCTCATAAAAGATCATTTGGTACTTACACTAGTGTTATTGTTTCAAAGACATCTACCACTTTGAAAATAATTCAGGTATTCAGCATGTGTAATAGCTGATCCACTATGATCCAAGTCTTTTGGATGACTGTTGCACTGAAAATTTTGCTGATCACTAGAAATACAGAGGGGGGCTCCTAAATCAGTGGATTGCTACTGTTGTGTGACCTCTTTTACAATGGTGGTGTGACTGCTGCTTGACCAAGCGAATGTGGACTGAACATGCAGAGGTGCACACCCTCTGCTGACACTGTGGCCTTTGTGAGTCCAGTTGACGTTGTAGAACCTTGGTTCCCTGCTATCAAATGAGGATAATGGTTTTTTTTACCTAGTAGAGGTAAAAGGTTGTGGAGAACTTGGTCATTGCACTGTGGTGATGAGCTCCAGATAGGAAGCAAACTTTTTCAGCAGGAATTAGAGAAAAAATATTCTCTTATGTCTGTATGTGGGAGGATCTAAATGTATTCCAGTTACTGGTGCATTCTGCCTCCCTGAACAAGCAAAGTTTGCAATCAAAATTAAAATTAGGCATAAGGTGCCATTCATCCTCACCTTGAAATGCATGAACCTGAGCAGAAAGCTACTATAGCACCTGTGCAGGAGGGGTATAAGGCTGGACAGCATATATGGGTCTGAGTACAGCTAAGTAAAGCCTTTTTTGAGGAAATGTCCTTTATCCGGGCATGTACTGAATAAGTATTATTTATTGCAACATTCCAAATACAAAAAAGTAATTGCTAATGCAGCATAGATGCTGTGGACATAGCGCTGCTTCTGGAATAAATCTTCAAGGGAAAAGTGGACAGAAAACTGATGAGATTTAATGAGTGAACTGTGCCAGATACATACTGTAAAACTGTTTGCCTACTGTGCATATATAGCTTTATCCTAATCACTTCTTCACCAAAAATATTCATAAATATACTCTTCTCACAGTACAAATAGCAGTATGCATTCACAGAAAGACTAAAGAAATCAGGCATGGAAAGTTCTTCATCTGACAAGGACAGGTGTTTGGTTGTTTTCTTTTTGTAAAGCTTATGAAATATTTGTGCTGCTCCACAACAACAAAACACAATTAGTTGAACAGTTAATCAAGCAGGTATCCTGCACCAGCCTCTGCATTAGTAAATGCTTCCAGTGACCAAGGTGCCATGGCCTAAAGGGAGCCACAAGTCACTTGCACTCTCACCGGTGGTATCACCACCCCTCTTCTTACTGTTGCTTAATCTCAATTTTTTTCACGACTTCTACACTTATGTAATGATAAAGAGGAAAATGCTGAATCATAGGTATTTTTAATGCATCTAAGATTAAAATTTAGCATTTAAAAATGCAATTACGTATTACTGACTTTCTGCCATCTCCAGATGAACTGGAGGGTCTGCCTACAGTTACTCATATTCTTGATGCTCTGTCACTCTGTTGTTGACTTTCCTAAGCTGGACTAATTGGATAGCTCTGAAGAATGTGGGGAGTATTTTGGTGTTTGAAAATATTCTTCTTTTCAGGCTGCTTTCCAAACTTGTCTCCCCTGCCTAATGATCCATTCAAAAAATTTTCCAATGAAATTCTTAGACTAGATTTACATAAGATCATTAGAGTATTCCAGCTCCTTTACTTTAAAATATTCATGGCAGTCTCACATTGCTGGCTTCACAGAACCAATTTCAGGCAAAACTCCCATCAGCTTCACTGAATAAGGATGGCAGGGTAGAGCTCTAATTGTCAAAAGCTTAAAATCTTCAGCTTTGGTAGCTGTACTCCGTGTCAGTACCAACTCAGTGCTTCATTGAGCATTCTGCTCACTCTGTGGCACTGGGGAGAGGCAGGTTAGATGCTCTGTATTGTCCATAGTCTTTGAAAACAAATTGCAAGAACTTGCTGATTTAAATCTCAGACTATGAAGACTTTTCTCAATATCGTCTGTGTGTAAAACTTGACTGGATTTGAAGCTTGAAAAGTAAAGCACTGTGCATCATTGTATTTTTTAATACAATATGGTGATTTGTAGCTTACTGGTCTCTTCTAATGCTTTGGACAATTGCAAAATGGCAAGAAATGCTATCCTATAAAAGGATGGCTTGGTTTGTCCACAGAAACAGTGGGAAATCTTTATATATAAGTTGCCTCTTAGCTTAAGCTAGAATGTTCATTCCAGCATCAGTATAGTGTAATCAGTTTCTTAGAGAAGTGGTAGCGGGGACCTCATTTCAGTCCACAGACCAGCAGGGAGGTGAGCACTCCTGAGGCCTGGAGTTGGAAGGCTCACTCAAGGGTCACAGCAGCAGGGCAAAATAATTTAAATTCACTGGTTTTGCCAGTAAGCTTTGTGTTGAGCTACTGTGCTCTACATAGACGGTGACTGGAGCAGCTGCCTGTAGTAGTAAACATGCCGTGGGCACCCCTGTGGTATAGCACTTAATACTGGCCCTTATTCTTGAAATGTGTGACAGCTCAACAGCACATGGGGCCTCCAATTCCTTCTTTCCTCTTCAACCACTTCCACTGTCTTTGCCCAGATCCAGAAATGTTTTGCCCAGTGTTGTCCACTCCTTCCTATTCCACTATTCCTGGCTTAATGAACAACCCAACATGCAGAGGAAGGTCTCTGGAGAACAGTATGATGTAAAATGTCCCAATGTCTTAAACATTTATTACTGAAGCAACTGTGCTTGAGTATATTTTTAAAATGGAAATGAATAATTTAAGACTGTTTAAAATATATGAATGTAACTTTAAATTAACCATTTTTTTTGCGTACATTGCTAGGCAAATAAAATGCATCTCAAAGGGTTTTATTTTGTTAACGAAACTCACCCTTTCTTTTTTTTTTGCCACAGAAGCAACTTTTGGAAGGACTTTTAGTAGCATTTCCATAACACTGACGAATGCTGTTTGTCCTTTCACCAAACCCATACATTTCAAAGCAAACAGATGCTATTAGCCATACCAGAGGCAGAAGAAAGAGAGATCTGACTCTGCAATTACTTGAGGCAGAGCATGTTGAATGCAGGCAAACACACCAGCCCTGCTGCCTGTGCTCCTGGGGTGACTATGGAGCATGGTCGTGGAATGCAGAAGCTGGTGGTAATTGGAAGAAGGAACGGAACATGGGTAATGCTGGAGTGGGTAGGTGTGAGCAGCAGCCAACATGATCTCGTCCAGCTTCATGTACAGATCAGCAACTGACAGCAAAACCAGCAGATTTGGAAATCAGTACCATTTTGTGTATAGTGTTCATGGCTTTTACTAGTCAAGTGTACTGTGTACTCTGTACTAAGTAGCTGAAAAAATATATTTTAATGTCTGCGGTAATGGATGGTACCTTGGTAAGAGATTGATCAGTCAGAAGCTCAGCTTCTCAGGGTTACAGCTGTCCAGTTGTTAATGATATGAGTATTCAGGCCTGGCTTTCCTTCCAAAGCCCATTGAGTGCAGGTTCCTGCTCTCAATCAAATACACTACAGCAGTTTCCCTTTTGTATAAAAGTTAAGTGATCAGACAGAAAATCAGTGAGAAAGCATGTGGCTGACAGGGATGTGCAACATTCAGACTGAACCTCCTGTTGTGTTTAATTTGATGTTAAGACAGGACTTGAGGTCATCTGTACCCAAAGCGAATGACACACCTGTCAAGCCATAGAGACTTCTTGGCCTTGTCTTCTCCAAAAGTTGTCATTTGGGTTGAACAAAAAACGTGTTGTATCCAGTGTTTGTCTGTCAGAAGTGAAAGCAGCAGCTTACCTACTATAACTGCTGTGGTCACACAGACTAGACAAAACTTGGCTAAACCCTCAAAATTTATTTACAGTACAAAATCTTATAAATTATTTATCTTCACTGAAAACTATGAGAAGGCCAAGCTTTACCTCTTCATTTTCTTCATAAATCATTATGGATTTAATCATGTTAGCATTTACTGCTTGTATTTCTGAGCAGAGCTTATAAGCTTTGGAGTATGAGAAGTTAACCATCAGCTGGTGCTGCAGGGAGCCTCAGGGAGGGCATTAGTGATCTATTCTGTCTTAGCAACTCAAAGACTGGGGTATTTTTATACAGCCATAAACTACATTTTCCATCTGCCTGGTATTTGGACTCATTCTGCTTGTGGTTTTAAGGTCATCATTCGAGAACCTCTGCATTTTGCACATTGCAACCAATTTTGGAAACCAGAGAGAACATGCAGGATAGGAAACTGCTTGAATTATGGGTACCACCAGGGATTAAAAAGAATCATAATTTTAAGGATTTGCCTATATTTGACAGTGATCAATGTTTCTGCTTCTACAGATAATTAAAGCTAACAACTAGGGCCTTAGAAACTAGTTCTGATAATTCATTAAGTGCTCTAATTAGCTGCATAATTTTGATAGTGTTTTATGAATGAGTTTATTGGCTCAGCTGAAAGTAAGAGTCACTATAAATGACAATGTAGAAGAGGTATTTGTGATGCTATCTGAATATTCTTTGGTATCTAGGTGAAAGCAATAATGAGCTTTTATATTGATCCCTAGGTAGGAAATTATTAACTGTCAATCATGTGAGTTGGTTAATGTTGGGGCACCTAATCTGTTTGCACAAACTCTGACATATTGTTGATCTATTTAGCAGTTTGATATTAGCAAATACGTATGTCTAAAAGAAGCTCTACAAAATGTAAACACAGAACACAAATATTTGTGTAGATGACACAGGAAATGCAAATGTTCTTGGCTAATAGAAATTGCAGGACTGATGTTGCATGTCTGAAATGAAACCCTATGATAGGATTTTTTTGGGGGGGTGGGTTAATAAATGAATAAATCCCTTTCAAAACAAATATTTTCTAGTTACAAGCCAGAAGGGACATTTTCTTGTCAAGCTGGTTAACTTGTATAAAGTGCCCTGCACTCTAAAAAAATGCACAACCAATCCTTCGTATCAAACTGTGTTTGACACGTGGAGCAGTAATATTTGGTGTTGTTCGGTAATTTACCCATTTTAACATTAGAAGTTATAACTATTTATGGAACTTAAACAGTAAGCTATTAAAATACAGACACCCATCTGGGATGTTCTTCCACAGTGGAAAAAACAAAATGATGCATTTAAAATATTATTTGATATGAATTAATTCTAAGCCACATGTGACAAACAACAATTGCTAACATCTCATCCTCTCTTGTCATACTGACTTGTAAACTATAATCACATCTGTTGTATCAGTGTTTGTAATAACTATGTTTGTGATAAACAATCACATCAAAATTTAATAGCTTTCCTAATGTTTGCAAGAATGATTGTATATCGAGGTTACCTTCTCTTCAATTTATTGTGCAAAAAATTTTGCATGCAGTGTACTGAGAAAAGTCAGCTTTCTCTCAGAAGCACAACTCCCAAAACAAGTGCTTTGTAGCAACAACACAATAGTGAAGCAGCAACAGGGGAAAAAAGCTTCCCAGAAATGTCTTCTCTGTGAAGGTGATAGGGACTGCGAGCATGATGGATTCTACTGTGATTCAGAGACAATAGCTTATTCATAACTTTTTTACTACAACTCAGTTTGCCCAGTATATGTCAAAAGAAAAGAGAATAGTAAAATCATATCAAGAGAATGGCAGCAGAAGTAATGATTACAGATCTTCTGTATAGTAAGTCACTGCTTCCTACACTGTCAGAAACTTTTCTGCACTATATATGCTGTCTGTATGATCAATACCTCCTTTTTTTTTTTTTTTAAATCATACCTAAAATATATCACAGCATCAGAATATCTGCAAGAAGTCATGTAAATTTAATAGTTATTTCATGCATCTTTAACAAAAGTTAAGAACAGATTCTTTCCTGAGAAGTGAGGTTCTGCCTGTGCTAAATGCAGAGGTAGAAATAGCAGAAGATACATCAGGATCTACTTATGGCTTAAGAGAATGTGGCTGTCCTCATGTGCTGTCCAGTCTGACCTTTTGGTCTGGTGTATTTTAATTCCAAATAACACAGGATTCAGACATTCAGTCTGTTTTTTAATTTCCCGTAACATACATAATTTACAACCACATTCCCTAATCTTTCAGATAGAATTTGTTGCAGGCAATTTTAGTGTTTTTCAGGAACAGTATTAGGAGAAGCTGAATTCCAGTAGTTTTGGTCTAACTATTTTTGTCACAGGGAATCTGTACAAATGGTGTCTTTATAGTTCAGAAATTCAATCATGTGTTTTTTAGGTGCTGCCATAATACTATAATGAAGTGTAAGAGCAAAGATCAATAGCTGATGCTTGAACCCTGGGAAGTACCAGCTTTGTAATCCTGGAAATGCTTCTTATGATTTTACGTGCAGAAAAAACAGTCAAACTAGCTCTTGGGTGGAAAAAGAAATACTCATGTAGAAAGAGAGATGATCCTGGATTTTCTGGGCTTCTGAAGCATACTGTAAAATGCTGGGAAAAAGTCAATGCTATATCTTTCTATCTCAAATACAGTATCTAAATGTGTTATTAAAGTTTGTATTTATGATGCTTATTCTTCAAACTTATACCTAGTTCAAGACATTAAAACGGTGTGAAAGCTGTTTAAGGCAGGACTAATTTGGAGGTTACACTGTAGCAAGGAGGCATTCTAAAGTGAACAAAGGACCACACAGCAGGAAATTCATGATAGCACATACCCCTGCATGCCTGTTAGCTACTTGTGGATGGGACTAGGCGTGCCATTTCCATGGCCTTAGTTCTGCCATTCATCCATTTTCCAGAGCCACTGCACAAAATCTATGCCCTGGCAATTGAGCAAATTAAGCAGGCGTATCATTTATCAACCTGTTGATTAAATCCATTCAGCTTTAATATGTTAAGGAACAAAAGACCCCTCACTCTTTCTTTAAAGATTGATTTGTGGATGTGTGTTTGCACACGCAAATTGCAGAGACACACATGGCTTTCACACTCATGTATATAATATGTTATAGTAAATTGTGTAGCCTGCTGGTAAGTATGTTTATCATTAATTTCCCTGAGGCCCCAGTCATCTCTTAAGGACTTATTTTGACTTTCCAAATCACTGAACTGCTTAGACTAACCAACCATATTTAAATTAATCTGACAGATGTGAAAATTTCCTCCTTTTTGTAGTTCCAAACCCAACTTGGTTCTTTAGCAGTAACTTCCTTCTACGTTTTATATGCTATGAAAAAAATCCTGGTATCTTGGAATAGGACAAGCTGGCAAACCTGATGTCCTTGGGGTGATCCCTTTGGCATGTCCACACTGAGCCTGGTAAAAGACTAGCTTTGGCCAAACTTGCTCTTCCATCTCTGCTCTAGACTGGCACATAGAAGGCCAGG
Source organism: Psilopsiagon aurifrons (assembly GCA_025447955.1). Taxonomy (NCBI): domain Eukaryota; kingdom Metazoa; phylum Chordata; class Aves; order Psittaciformes; family Psittacidae; genus Psilopsiagon; species Psilopsiagon aurifrons. The sequence goes on along the minus strand of JAOEHY010007298.1, from coordinate 13,794 downwards.
ACTGAAGTACTCTGTGTAGACTAACACATCAGCTGGCAGCTGGGCTGCCAGTTTTGGGGCACAGTAGAGTTATTTGCAATTGCTGGTCCTGATGCTTTAGCTGGTGAGGAGAGGGCAGAGATATCCCGAGGCTGAGATTGCTTTACAGGTAGGGATGTCAGATGGGAAGGGACCAGATGCATTAAGGGGAACAGAGAAAGGCTTCAAAAAAAAAGACGCTATTGCCGTTGGAGATCTAGAAAGGAGGTAGCAGCCCGTGGAAATTTTCTGAGGGGAGGAAGCAATGGTCTGATACCAATAGGTTGAAGTCTTTAGTGGCTTACGTGCTCATTTGATGTGTGTTCCTGTGACAGGGCTTCCATGGAAGAGAGCAGTATCCTGTTGCTACAGCCAAGGAAGCTCCTGCTGCTTCTTTTTTTCTTTTGTTTTTCACTTAGTGAGCCAAAAATTCCAGAATTAAATTCTGTCACACTACCTCTTCACCTGCTTCTTATTTAAATTTGTTGGAGTATCCAGGAGAGCGGCCATGCCCATGGGTAGCCCAGCACTTCAGCCTCTCACTACAGAAGGGAGCATTGGCACTGTTCAAACCCTCCTCAGCAGTGGGCAGTGCCTGTGTTGTGCTGCCAACTTCCTCTGCAGTGGTCAAGGCAGGGGTTCTGCACGTGAGCTGATGATTTTGGTAGCAGTTGGGAGTGCCAGCATTGTGCCAGGGGGCACTGGCTGTTTTCTTTGGGAAGGGATGTGAAGGGATTGATCAACATTGAAAGCATCTGCACACACTTCAGGTCGCTCATTACTTTGTTCTGTGTCTGTCAGTTAATTGAGCTACCTCAGGCTTGTTTATGCATGAATCCAGAGTGCCTAAACAAAATACTTAATACTTCTGCCTTGGCATCCTCCACAGATGGACTGAGGTTTCTGATGCACAAGTATTAGGACTAAAACCAAGAAGCAAAAACATGCTATTAGCAGTATCATCAATCATTTGATAAAGATTTCACATAATTGACTATCCTGTAAGCTGTCTGATCTGAGTTTTTCTTTGTCCTAAGCTTTGATTGGTCCTCAGCTCTTTGACTTTGAAATACAAAGAAATTCTCTTTGGTGGGAGCAAGGAGTCATATGTGAGTACCTTTGCATGAGGAGAACAAAAGACAAATCTCATAACAGCAGCACTCTCCCTTTACTAGCAACAATGCCACTTGTTCAGCATTTAGAGTAAAACTTCCAAAAGATTCTAGAGATTAGTGGTTTCACTGTGTAACTGGGGTAGATACACATGAAATCCTTCAGCATACTGCAAAACCATATCCATGTGAGAGACATTTTCCTTTATGTTGGTGCAGTACTGCCCTGAACTGATCTATTCTAACAGGCATGTCTGTAACCATCATGTAAATAAATCTGTCAGGTCTGTGTTCCTTTGAAGTCAAATGAAGCTAAATACACAATGCGTTTTTAAAAGCCTTTTCCTAATTTTAAATATTTTTCTTTCGTGCAGAAGTGTTAAAATTCTTCTACTCTTAAAAATACGGGAAAATTTGACATAAGGTTGTGCTTCCTCTTGAAGTCATTGCATTGGTCTTACATACAGAGGGAAATTATGGAGTGCAGAAATATTCTGAGGACGGTTTCACTTGGATGTATAAGAAATTATTTTGGGTTTTTAATATTGCTCACGAGTTCTAATGCAATTGTTAAAAAGCAAACCAGTCTTTTACAACTTTAATTTTTATTTCTAGCTACATATTGCAGTAAACAAGAGGGTATTTGATGAGATCCAGCAGGTAAACTGTGCCTTAGGTTCTTCCTGTGCAAGCTGGAGAGAAATAGTTATTTCACATATGCAGCAGAAAATTCATTTGTATTTGGAGGGTGGTTTGGGCTCTTTGGATAGAAGGGCAAACATTTCTATTTCAAACTCATATTAACGAAAAAAGTGCTTTTAAAAAATCTTTTTTCTCTGTAATTTGTGATCTGTTGGAAAACACTTTTCTCCAGAGCAAAGGCGGAAGCTGATGCCCTGCACTGCTGCAAGCCCCTCAGCGGGAGCTGAGGCCAAGCACTAGCTCTATGGTGAGAATCAACATTTTGCATCTGTAGCACAGTAAGGATATTGAATAAATACTTTGTAGAGAGACATGAAATGTTAACAGTTGCCACTCAACATCTGCAGTAGTTTGTATTGCTAGGAATATTTTGCAGTTCAATCTCATGGAAGTGGTACTAATGGACAGCAATTTAAATGTAATTGCATAATCGTGCAAGGAACTGTTATGCAGATTTTTCCTTTTTTTTAATTTTTGAAACTGCCCCTGAGCAACTTTCTGACACCAAAGCCTTCTAAAATCTCTAAGTGTGGCTGACTGAGAAAACAAACAACAGTGTCACATTTGGAAAGTCAAAGCAGAAAAGTGTCTCATTTGTAGAGCGATTCATTTCGATTTTCATCTTGCTGCTGTCACTGAGGATACATGAACAACAGCAGTTGGTATTATCAGGAGACCTAAGCAGACCTGTTTCGTTGGCTGACTTGACAGCTGTTCCGTGAAAGAGATTCATGCTCACAAAATCAAAAAAGTATGAAGACCAGATTTTCTTTTTAACCCTTTCTTGGCTCACTGTACCTGTGTTAGGCTTTAATAAGAAAACCAAACGCAAGGATCTGGTTGCTAGGGAAAACAATGGAAGGATTTATTTTAGCAAACTACCCCTTGTGTCCTATGTAGAGCTCCTTAAAGAAGCGTCTCTGACCTTGTTTGGATCTGCACAGCCTTCTGGGGGAATTAAACACAGGGGACTAATTCCCTGTTACCACAAGCAGCACATAGCAGGGAAGAAGTTTACATTATTCCCCTGAATGCTCCATTTCTTAGGGTTTTGTAGCGGGTTCTTTTTTTTTTTTTTTTCTCCTTTAAATCAGCAAATACACAAATATTTACACGCTTTGAAAACTGTATTTCCTTTTAGTTTTCTAAAAGGTTGCTTGCTGGTTTTGAAAGAAACATTATTTTAGCAGATACAATGGCCAGGTGATGTGCTTTCTAAACAGTCTGGTTCTCCTGACATAGTGGTTTTAACGTGGCTGTTTTGAGATTTAGTAACTAATACAGCATCTGTCTGCATGTTTGTCCCTTGATGCCGACGTGATTTAAACACTAGAAGAGTTTGTCTCACAGTTATTTACATGAAGGGAACTTTAATATACGTGTGTTTAATAGGAGTGGTACTGACCATACTGCACTAACATTCACGGGTGCCACTGTTTCATTTAGCTCCTGCTGCAAAACTCTGCAAGTGTATCATAAGTTACCACAAGGTATTGCTGTATTGCTCCTGTGAATTTTTATATTCAATGGGAAAGAAAAGTCTCTGAGAATGAACCTCCATGAGAAAGTCAAACTCGATATAAACCTGTGCTCCATCAGAAATATATAGGCCTCACCAATTGCTCTAGAAGGATGCCAGATTTCAGTGAGTGTTTTGTTAGGGCTGTGGGGTTTGCTTTGGTTTGCACTGAGACAAAATGGAATGCAACTGCTATGCACGGATGAAACTAAGGCAGCTCCTTCTAGTTAGCCCAGCTAGTAATCCTGGGTATCTCTATTTCCAAGTTTTGTGAATGGTGCTGTCCCCATGCTCGGGGGCTGTAGGACTCTTGCTGTGGTCAGGCACATCGTGGTGAGGGAACTGGTTTGGTCTACAGTCATTTCACCATGGTTATGGTTAGTAATTTTAAATGATTCCCCTCTATCTGGGTCTGGGGTCTTGGATTGACACTGTTTAAATCTAAGCTAATTATGTAATTTATTATAGATATTTTGCGAAGGCTGTGACACTGAAGTTTAGAAAAGCTCTCTGGAGATCATACTTGGAGTTTTTCTGGCAGTTTTGAATTTTCCTGAGCTGGGACTTGTGTTAACTATGGAATTTGCCTTCACAGTTGGATATGAAAACAAACCGCAGTGTACTTTTACCTGGAAGCACAGGCTTTGCAGTGCAGCACTGAGATACATTTGTCTAGCATGGAAAACGACAAACTCACTTTACTCCTTGAGTATTACCACTAAAAGCCATAGATGGGACTGCCCTTGTTTGTGAATGCTACTTCCATTACAGAGCAAGTTTATTAAGTATGTATTAAACCCCTTCCTGAACAATATATGGCATGTGAATATGCTTGTAGGGAGGTGCAGATGACACTTCCAAATGATGCTCCTCAGTCATGAATCCATTGTTTGCAAGCCATTGAAGCCATGATAAATACTGCCCTTTTTCGCAGGACTTTTTCTCTGCTTTGTACAGTTACTCTCCAGAACACAGTCAAACAGAAGAGCTCAGACTGATTGAATTACTTTAGGTGTCTAATACAGTACTCAACTTTGCCATACTTCCACCACTGTCAGAAGAAAAGAGAAGAAAGAAATGACAAAGAGCTGTTCTCTCAGGCAGGGCTCTGATGCTTTCTTATCTGTTCTCAAAAATGGAACCTGATTTTGCAATTAGCTGAGGTCTCCAGACAGGAGTACTTTTACTGTAGATGAGTATAAGCAAGAGTCTTCCTCTTTTATCCTTCATTACTGAGCAAACTTGCCATACAAAGAGTTGCTTCTCATTACAAGCCTTATCCTGAAAAGTGTTGTTGAGCACCTGAAACCTTTTGTTTATTGGGTTGTTTAGGACATGCAGCAACTTTAAACCATGAATGGATGTGTTCAGACGTAGTGTCATAGTATCTTATTATCTGCTATGTAAGACCTAACAATGAGGTTGAAATATGAGGGATGAAGAAAGAGAAACAAAAATGCTGGGTGCTTTTAGAAATCTGTCTTTTCAAAGTAACCCTCAGCTTAGTTTTCCAGAGCTGATGCTACTTACAAAAGTCATTCAGCTAATTTTTTTTTAACATGCAAGCAAAACTAATTGCTTGCTTTAAGCTTAGCATGCATGGAAGTGCTTTGCTAGATTCAGAGCTGCAGTCAGACATTTTCAACTGGAACTGATAAAGCTGTGCTTTTTTATCTAGGTTTAAGCACTTACCACAGGGTTTTTTCAGCCTAAAGGCTCCTGAAACAGTTCATGCATTGACACCTTAACTGAGCAAGTATCTATAACAAGTTTTTCATTGGAAAAACTGGGAATTGCAGCAGAGGGAGGGATAGTCTGGCTGTACCTGTACCACAGCAGAGCGTTCCTCTTCTGGGGAGTACCATCTTTTTGTCTTTTAAACACAGGCAAGACTATTAGTTGTAATTTTTTCCATGTAAAGAGCCCATGCATGCACACACCCCACCTGGATACTTGCACAGAAATTGGCATAGTCCTTGGCTTACACATTGAGTGGAATGAAGGACTTGATTTTCTTACTGAGACTGTAATGTTCAGTAACAGTGGAGTCTAGATGTTCTAAACAAGGCTGTCTCCTCCACCTTCTTTCCTATGAATAAATTATGAGTTAATTAATTATGCGATTTTATCCCATTTCCTCTTAAAAGCAGTCCTGCTGAGATTTTAACATTTGGTTACAGTGAAGTCTAGGTGCTTTAAACAAAGCCATCCCTTTCAACTCCTTACTTTTTAATTAATAAATTATGAACCAATTAATTGTTTTTCATATTCTCCCTGAAAACCACTGTGCTAAGTCAATTGTAGGAATACTTTGCTATATACTTCTTATATTCTGAATAGATAGTTTGATACTGAGCTTCTGAATTTGTATTTTATTATAGAGCCATGGAATAATTACAGAATTATTATTAGGAAATAATACAGATGTGAGTTTCTTTCCTTGAGAATATGATTTGGTCAGGAAGAGCTATTCATATTAGAATATTCATATAAGAGCATATTCATACAAGAGCTTTAATCATATTATTTGATATGCACAGTATGACTTAGGATTTTAAATTCCTTTTGTACCTGTTTGGTGGTATTTGTTGCATCACATAATAACTACAGACAGAAGACATTAATATATTTTTTTGTGCTAAAATATATTCATTTTAAAACTTCAGGCATTATATACGGTGTGAAATGCTGAACATGAAAATGTATCTGTAAGCAGGAACTGGAGATAGAAAAATAAAAACCTGCTGAAATTGGCTAGAAAATGCAAAAGCTGCATAAACAATACTTCATTAGCATTTCTGTAAAATAGTTACTCAACCTCTACTATATATAACAATCTCTACAGCATATAACACCTGTAGGATCCACCACTTTGGTTTTCCTCCAGCAAAAAAAAAAAAAAGCTGTTTTGTGAAATACATGAATTAGAAATTTTTTGTTTTCTGAATCTTTTTTTCTCATCCCTGGGCTTTAGTATGTGTCCTAGTTTAAACCAAGATAGTACATTTAAAAACAATCAATTGAAATATGTGCCATAGCCTCTAGTTTAGCAGTGATGCAAATCTGTATGAAGCAGAGAGCAACTGGTGCAAAGATTTCTTGTTCCACTACTCTAGCTGGCAGCTGTCAGAGGGGAGGGCTATCAGCTAGCTCTGTGTAAGGACGACAATTCCAGCCATGTTGCTTTTATCTGCTTTATCAGGATAGGATGCTTTGACAGTAGAGGCTGTAGGAATGGGGATGACATGGTGGGAGGGAATGTAAGATGCGAAGGTGACAGAGTATCCCCATAGCCCTGCTTGTGGGCAAGGACACACAGGCTGGCTGCTTCCATGCAGGGAACAGGCAAGGAGCGTGTGTTGTGCACAAAGGCTGTTGCTGAACTGGGAGTGTTTCCTCTGGATTGGTACCTGTACGTTCTGGGAAGTTTCCTCATCTCAGTGATGCAAATGCAGAACAGTAAGACTGGGCAAAAATTATGTGTTAGCAAAACCATGAAACAGCTTTCTCCACGCTTCATTTGTTTCAGTTTTGAAGGTGAAGATGAGAATTTGCTTTCTGTATTCTCAGAAAGCTCCAATCTTCTTTCTCCTTTTCGTTTTTTTTTTTTGGTTTGTTTTTTTTTTTTTTTTCCCCTAGAGAACAGTGACTTTAATGCTGTTAGCTGGGAAGAGCAAGGTAGCTAAATGAATCAAGGCATAATCTGAGAAAGGCTGGTTCCTGAAGGGGAAGCCTGGGAGGCTGAGAGCCTGCAAAGCACCTCCAGTGATGTTATTTCCCTTGTTTTCTGAGAGAATGCCTAATAAATTCAAAAGCTGTATCATTAATGCTTGCTGATAGTTTCAGCTGCTCCCATTCTCTCTCTCTCTGTTGAACAGGAAGGAGGGAAATACTAAAATTAATTTACTCCTTAATTCCTACATAGGTTAAGTTAAATTTGCCAAAATGCTACAGCTCTGCTCTCAAGGAGTAGAAAAATCAGATAGTTACTATGTTGGCAAGTAATATATGCAGCTAACTTGTTATAAATCTTGTTGAACCCTTTTCTGGGACACAAAAAAGCAGCAAAGGCTTCAATTGGGAACCACTGATCTTTTGAGCATATAAAATTTGACATAAATCCATTACCAAACTGATATTCTTACACTCAGTTCCTATAGAAAGCCTGTACATCTTCAAAGAGTAGGACAAAGCAATAGAATCCATTACCCACTTGGTTCATTAAATGTGATTCTTGACTGCAAATCCAGAATATTGTTATTTAATTATGTTTGATGGTTATAATTTTCCCTGTCCTTAGAGTAAAAATAGAAATGCGTACTGAAAAGTTGAGAATATGCTCTAGTAACTAAAAAAAACTAAAGAAAAAAAAAATCACAAAACCCTCTGTGCTTTGTTATAGTGGTTCTTATTTCTAAGTGCTGAAATGCAAGCTGCTGTTAAAACTTATAGGATTACAGGGTAATAAATAGCGAGCAGGTGGGAAAGGACATCCTGCATGTGATGATTACATGTGTTAGAGTAGCAATTCAAGATCACTTTAATAACAGACAAGGCTGCAGCCTGCTGAGCAGAAGTATGACGGTACGTCCTTGACCATGCACAGAACATGCCTAAGCATCTTTCTGCAGTTCTGAGCTTCACACAAGGACAGTTGGCTACTAAAAATAAATGAAGAGATAACAAACTAAAATATTAATATATTGTGGGATGCAATGTTTCCGCGCACACAAAACAGCACTGCCAAATGATGAATTTCCAGAAAGAGAAGAGAGAGTTAATTCTCATCTTGCCATATTGAAATGGCTTAAATATGCACCAAAGCTATTTTCAGTGACCAGAGAATTGCATCCTGTATGGCCTTCTGAATGGAAACTGACAGCCTACTACAGGAAAGTGTAATGCAATCATTTTTGGGCTTGAGCCAGGCATATCAATTGAATCATGGCTCCTCCATAGCCGCTCAGTGAAAGAAATGCAGAATGAGCACGTCATTTTATATTGAACAGAAGGCTAAGAGTTTAATGACTGTTTGGGGACCTGAGGCAAGACTTCCATCAACATAGTTAGCCACTGTTGTTTTCAAAGGAGACATGAAGTAAACAGTAAAGCTGTAACAATTTATTGAGTGTCCCTTGGCCCACGTGAAGGCTGGCGGCATGCCTACATGTGCTGGTTGTTAACTACAGCATGAAGCCCTTCTTCTGTAGCACTTGTGACATTTATGAAAACTAGGGTCCCTGGTTACATTAATTTTAGATTTTTAGAAGGTCTGCTAATGCTACTGATAGACCTTCTACGCTACTGGTAGTAACATCTTCTATCCAAAGTTTTAAGTCAGAGGGACATTGTTGTCCTGTCATAAAAAGTATGACGGACTTCTTCCTTTGCCTTTGAGTGCGTAGACTAAGAAACAGTTGAGTTTATCTAGTACTTCAAATTGCATTTGTGCAAGGGTTTAACTGCTGCAGCAAAACAAGCAAAAGAAATCAGCTGATATTATAATCTCTTCTGCATCTGCAATTACTTATTGACTGAGAGGTCTGGCTAGCAACGATTGCAACTTCTGCAATGAAAAAGCTACAGCATCCTAGAGGTTCATGGTACTAGCTCATAAACTGTGGAAACATTCTATTTAGAAAGGCACAAAGATGTCAACTTTGAGCAAGGACCCACAAAGAAGATTATTTTCATCCTTTTATAGCTGTCTGTACAGAGAGAGTGAGATATGGAGGTATATATTTAGTGAAAAATAAGCTGTGAGCTAATTTCATGTATGATGGCAGCGATTCCTCTCCTAAATAGATTTATGCTTTCTTTAGCAAACATGTTAAGCAGTATAAACACTTAACAGGAACAGCACTACTGGATTATTACTCTTTCAGCATGCGTCCAATGCTCTCTGCAAAACAATGCTTTGTACAGAAGACTTAATAGCTGAAGAAATCAAGCAGGTAAATAGCTCCTTAGCTTCCAGCAACAACTTACTCGACAATCTGTAGTAACTGAAGATCTGATCCTGCTACTCATAATACATCAGGTAAATTTTAAACCAAATTTTACAATGTATATTCAAGCAGTAATGACTCCTCCACTGAACAGCAGCCCAAAATACGTTCTTGTGTAAATGCCTGTAAGAAAAAACACCTGCCTAACAAGTTGTGCAACTGAGTAAGGGCTGGGGTAAACTTGGAGGAGGGAATGGTAGTGGCAGTAATGTGTGCCTCATCAGCTGAACAGGAATCATGAATTTCTTAGTGAAAATTGAATTCAATCCATTACTTCCTGTAGCATGTCCTCCCATTAGAGATGAGCATCAGCAGCACAACTTCAGACCTGAGTCAGTTCTCCTATGCTGCTGTTTCAGACTCCTTTTGCCTGTCTGTCTGTCTGGTTTCTGTGGATTAACCAAGTGCATACATTATGCAGCCTGTACTTTCAGCTCTGAACTTGAGGTGAATTCCGTCTTCCAAGTTATCTACCCTGCTATAGTTAGGTGGCATTCAGTAGCAGCATAAACATTTTGAATTGATATGCTTCAGATAGATAATTTTTATTATTTGGCCATTTAATAGCAGAACAAATATGATTATTCACTGTCTTTTTCACCAATAGCCTTTTTGCAAAGCTTTAAGATAGGATAATCCAAAACATATTTCTCTTGGATCATTTAACAACTGCAAGCTTGATCCTGTGAGCTGTAGGTAGTGGAAAAGCACAGCTAAGCCACTGGTAGGATTAAGGAGCATGCTGTATTTATCTCACAGAACAGCAGTAGAAAGCTGACATTAAAGTCTGATGTGCTACTGGAGTCTGAGGATACTGCTGGCGTGGTGTGGTCAGCCTCCTGACAGGCTGGACTACTGCTTTACCTTTAAGTCCACCCCTTGCTCTGTGTCAAGCCAGGGTATTTTAGGTGGCAGCAGAGGAATCTTTAATCTGCCGGGACAGGGTCTGTGCATCCTTCCTGCATCCCTTCCCCTGGTGGGACACTAATTCTGACATTCTGATCAACAGCTCACTACACTGGGAAGCGCCTGGTACTACTCTGTGGTCAAAGCCTGAGCAAATGTTGTTGTTATTATTATTGTTGTTGCTATTATTATTACCAGTTGTCATATTTTAAACATTACGATTTTTTTTCCTGCAATCAGGGGGTTATGTGGGTAGTTTTCATTTTATTTTTCATGAAGTAAGTGTTCTGTCCTCATATTAAAGAAAAAATGAGCAATGACTATAGAAAAAAACCCTCTACTATGTAAAGATTAACCAAATAAATACAAAAGAATTAAAAAATCTTGTAAATTGGTACTGTGAGTTCCCATAGCCTTCCAGTGTTGATGATATGGATTCTTTATATCTTCAGCCAGCATTTTAAAATGAAACCACTGAATTCAAAAGAGCTTTAGAGGAGTAGAAACTGAAATATACACCAACACCACAAGAGAGAATAAACTTTTGCAATAACAGTGCAAGGGAGAAGTGTGGGTAATGTTTCTTTGCTTTTGTTTCTTACAATCCTGAGTCTGTTTACACGGATATGCTTTTCTGTCCCTGGTCTATCACTCTGTAGTGTGTTAAGTATAAAGCAAATATTCGCATGGTCTCACTGATTTCTACAGGAGTAGGCACACAGTTAAGTTTTAGCATGTATGACCATGTTTGCAAAATCAGTGCTTCAGGGAATGTCTTTCCAAAAAGATCCCTGCAATCTGGTGTTAGATAATGATAGGTGTGTTGTAGGTAAAGTAGTTTAGAAAGTACTGAGATGGATTTGAAACCATATGAAATACACCTCACAGACTCCTCAGAGTCAAGTCTTTGTTGGATAAGAAAATGCAGGAGGCTGACAGGCAGTAACCTCCCAGGCAGTTCCTTTTGAGTGGGTGCTTTAAGGGGGATGTTAGAATGGCTCGTCTAATGCAGCAGACTCAGTGGTAGCTACTGTGGAGCTCCCAGCCCCAGCTGCTTTTGGCAAAAGGTTAAGAAAAAATGTTATGACAGCAACAGAGCAGGTGTCAGAAAACTCATTGCTCTTCTGTGACTGAAAGTGAGTGCTGCTGAAAATAGATGGTACTCTCAGGTATCAGTGCAATGTAGTTTTCAGGCACATTCAATCTGGCCATCTTTCATTAAAACCTAGGGCTAAACTGGGTTTGCTGAATACATCTGCACATACTATGGGCCACTTGGAAATGAGTAAAACCTTGATAAGACAGGAAATCATGTGGGGTGGTGTCTGGATCTGAGAGAGGCAGTGGACTAAATTATGTGCTGATGTACAGCAGTGTGGTTCCACTGAAGTCACTGAGTTAATGTACTTGCTATAATTTGCCTTTATGTTTTAAAATTATTTTGCAGCTATACAGATACTCCAGACTTTATTGGGCTGGGAACAGAACCTGAACAACACTGTAGAATAGATACTATAAACCAAGAAATGCCATCATGGCATTTAAAAGGATTGAGAATCCCATATGAGGAGATCCCAGACTTCATCAGTTTAGGGAATAGCTTTTCAGTCCTTTACATGTATACCTTCTACTGACTTTGTTAAATCCAGGGAAGTAGCAAAACGTCTGTTTCTTAAATAATACCTGTAAGTAATGTCTGAAGATTCCAGTCTGTTCTATGGGGAAAAAAGGAAAAAAAAGGCATTATTTGAGCCTTTAGTTATATTAACACCCTTCTGTACTTTATAGCGATTTACATGGGATTTTCCCAGGGTATAAATTATAGTGGAAACACATAAATGCAAATCAGACTCCATGACATTAAGGAAACTAAACTTGATAGGTGTGTTAACTGATACATCTTTTAATGCTTGAATGCCCCTTTTCTCTTTTTTATTTTATCCTGAAGAACACACTCAAGAGGGCACAGTTAGGCAGCATTTTGTGCAGCCTGGGTGGGATTTTCCAGCTTGCCACTCCTCTAATGGCATTCCTCTTTCTTGAGAAAATAACTACTACTTCACATACATTTTAATTTCATGGATATTCAGAAGAAGCACTTCCGTAACAAACTGTAATTTAAGGAATGAATGAAAGATGCTGCTCTGCCCTATCACTTGTGCAGCTCCAGAAAATCAAAAGAAGTGGCAATAATGTTAAAAAATCAATTTTGATTAAAAAAAAAATAGCTGCACGTTGGCTGATCTAACTGCAAGGTCTGGAAACCTGAAAGCTGATAAAGCCCAAGGTTTATAAGTTTGATCTCTTTCTGGAAACTGAATTTAGGTATTTGCAATGAATGAAATAATGTATTACTAAGTAAATATTTTATTACAATAATGTAGAAAAAATAAAGAATGTATAGGATAACATATAGCAGCCTTCCAATATCTGAAGGGGGCCTATAGGGATGCTGGGGAGCGAGTCCCTTCATTAGAGACTGTAGTGAGAGGACAAGGAGTAAGAGATTCAGACTTAAACAGGGGAGGTTGAGGTTGGATATGAAGAAGAAATTCTTTACTGTAAGGGTGGTGAGGCACTGGAATGTACTGCCCAGGGAAGTTGTGAATGCTCCATCCCTGGCAGTGTTCAAGGCCAGGTTGGACAGAGCCTTGGGTGGCATGGTTTAGTGTGAGGTATTCCTGCCCATGGCAAGGGGGTTTGGAACTGGATGATCTTAAGGTCCTTTCCAACCCTAACTATTCTATGATTCTATGATTTTATATAGAACAGAGATAGGAGACATTATTGTGGGGATCTGTTACAGACAACCTGATCAAGAGGACTCTGTGGATGAAACACTATAGACAGATAGGAACAGCCTCACACTCGCAGGCCTTTGTCCTCATGGGGTACTTTAACCACCCTGATATATGTTGGAGGGATGGAAAGGCCCAGCACAAGAAACACAGGAGGTGCCTTGATTGTGTGGAAGAGAACTTCCTTCTGCAAGTAATAGAGGAGCCAACATTGAGAGGTGCCATGCTTGACCTTGTGCTCACCAAGAGGGAAGGGCTGGTTGGAAATGTGACGCACCAGGGATGATCGAATTTGAGAGCCTCAGGACAGTGAGAAGAGCGTGCAGCAAGCTCACTGCCCTGGACTTCAAGAGAGCAGCCTCTGGCCTCTTCAGGAACCTGCTCAGTAAAGTTCCATGGGATATAGCCCTAGAGGGCAGGGGGACCCAAGACTCTTGGTTGATATTCAAGGATCACCTGCTGCATGATCAGGAGTGATACATCCCTACTAGAAGGAACTGTGGCAGAAGGGCCAGGAGACCTCCTTGGATGGATAAGGAGGTGCTGAGGAAAATTCGAAGAAAAACAGAGGCTTATAAAAGGTGGAAGCAAGGACAGGCGGCCTGGGAAGAATACAGGAATGTTGTCTGGGAAGCTACGGACCAGGTTAGGAAAGCTAAGGCCCACTTAGAATTAAACTTGGCTAGGGATGTTAAGGACAACAGGAAGGAATTCTATAGGTACATTGCAAA